>JBBPUB010000416.1:825-15096 GCA_038094415.1 Xerocomus alliaceus
CGTAAACTCGAGCCATGCCTTTTTTGGAATGTACAGAGTGCGGGGGTGCCATCTGTCTGAGGATGGAATGCTGTGCTGAGCTTGGTTTCAATAGATAATGCTTTATTGATCTCAGTCATTACTTGCACAGAAAATTGTGGACCTTAATCTGAAACAATGGAAGAAGAAAGACCATGATGCTTTCACACATTATTCAAGAATAAATGTGCTGTATCCAGGGCACTGCACTGCTTGGAGCATGGAATGAGTTCAACTTCCTTGGAGAAACAATTGATGACTATGAGAATTGCATCAAAAGTGTGGGATTTAGGTAGATCTGTGATAAAATCAGCTGATATGTAGCTCCAAGTAGTGTCAGGGATCATGAGCAGTATCAAAAGACCACTTAGTGGTTTGTTTATTCCTTTGAACTGTTGGCACTTGTCACAGCAGCTCACATAATCCTTCACAAACATGGTGACTCCTGGCCACTAGTAGTATTAGGAGATCAACTCCAGTGTCTTCTTGTAACTGGCATGGCCAGCCATCAGGGAATCATGGAATAATCTAAGGATATCCATCTTGACCAGGGCAGCATCTGGTATGTATGTGTGGCCTTGTGGATCATGCAACAAGCCGTCTTCTCCTTCAATTAGAAAATGCTTTCTGCTGAGATAGATGGTGTCTCCTTCTGTGAGCTTACAAAGCTTATTGAATATAGATTTATTGAGTTGTTTGCCTTCATCAGAGATAAGAAGTGGAGTATCTAGCTTCATAATTCTGATCTGCTCCAGCGGAATTACTAGGACTTCTTTATTGTCTTGATCTATGCCAATTGTGTGATCTTCTCATCTAGAGAGTGCATTGGCCTTGCCTATGATAGCTTCAGGCTTATGTAACCATTTTAGATTAAATCTAGATAAATATTGTGTCCATCATGCCTGGTAGTGATTGAGATCTTGTCTTGTCTGATACCATTGCAGGTTCTGGTGATCATTCCAGATTTCCACAGGAAATCTAGCTCCTTTGAGATAATGTCTCCATTCCTCCAATGAACATATGACTGAGAGCATCTCCTTGTCCGAGATGGGGTAATTTTGTTCAGCAGGTTGCATGCTATGAGAAGCATAAGCAATGGAATGCCACTTGTCATCTTTCTTAATGGAGAGCACTGCTCCCATGGTGTAATCTGAAGTGTTAGCTTCTAAACAAAATTCACAATCTATATTAGGATATGTTAAAATAGGGGCAGATATAAAAGCAGTCTTAAGCATTTCAAATGCTTCTTGCTGAGCTAAGCTCCATTTAAATGAGACTTCTTTCTTCAAGAGATTGTTAAGTGGTCTGGCCACTTGTGAGAAATTGGGAATAAAGTGGCAATAGAAGTTTGCAAGTCCTAAAAAGCTCCTAACTCCTCAGATGTTAGATGGAATGAACCATTGTGTTATGGCCTCAATCTTCTTTGGATTCATAGAAATGCTATTCTTTCCCACAATCATGCCAAGAAAATCTACTTCTGTGACATGAAAGTGGCATCTGGGGGCTTTCATAAAGAGGTCATTTTCTTTAAGTTGTTGGAGTACTTCTTTCATAATTCAATCATATTCTGCTTTGTCTTCCATTTTCATAAATATTAGTAAGTTGTCTATATAGACCACTATCATGTCATCCATGTCTGCAAAGATTTCATTCATCATTGCCTGGAATGTGGCAGGGGAATTACATAATTCAAAATACATTATAAGGGGTTCATATGCTTCTTGAAAGCATACAAAGGCAGCTTTCCATTCATCTCCCTCTTTAATATGGACATTGTTGTATCCCCACCTTAGGTCCATTTTGATGAATAATTTAGCATCTTTTAATTTGTCTATGAGTTGTGAAATCAGTGGCAAAGGATAATAGTTTTTGATGGTGTGTTCATTAAGATATTAGTAACCCTGTACCATTCACTTTCCACCATCCTTTTTCAGAATAAAGAATATGGGGGAAGTTTGTGGTGATTTCAAAGGACGAATATAGCCTTTCTGCAGTTGTTCATCTAGGAATGCAGTGACTTCTTCCTGTTCATCAATCGAAAGGGGGATGATTCTTCCTTTGTGGGGTTTGAACTTGTCTTGCAATTCAATTGCATGGTTCCATGGCTTGCACAGAGGCAATCTTTCTTTGAAAAGACCATGAGGTAATCATGGTATTCTTTTGGCACTAATTCCTCTGGTGGGGTCTCTTTTAGCTGGATCCTTTCAAGCACTTTTTGGGTATCTTGATTTCTCTCCAGCAAATGCATCCAATGGTATACCTGATATGACTGCTCACATTGTTCTTTCTGCAACACCTGTAAAAACTTGAATGGGGTGGAATCACCTTGTTGGAGATTCTAATAGTGCTGGGGACATCTAGTCAATCGAACCTTTTCTGTTGTTCAATCTATTTCTGGGTTGTGGCACTATAACCACTCATAGCCTAGAATGAATTTGAACTTTCCAAGATCAGTGACCTCAGCAGTCAGTTTCTCACTGAAACAATCAAGAGAACTCTTGAAGAGGGAGACTGAAATGGCTGAACCCGTAAGGGAGAACTTGAACTGGCTCTACTACCAACTATCAGCTAAAAAGGAAGAGAAGGTACTAACTTGCTATGGTTAGTAGAGAGTTTTGAGATGGGCTTTTTGAGACTTAGTAGTCAAGTTCAGATGAAAACCAAGAGACTAGACTGGGGATCTATCCAGCATCATTCTTGGGGTTTATATACTACTAGAGTATTTGTACATGTGTGTCTAATCCTAATACTTGATTAGGTAGAATGCTATGCCTATGCAGTAGGGATGTGACTAAGGTAAAAGTCCATGTTGTAGCTATCCAATAGTGATAAAGGTGCACCACAGCCTCTAGAGCTGAGGGAAACAGAAATGAATAACATGTTTGATGCTGTGGGTGGCAGATCAAATGGAAGAGAAGCCACAGCAGCAGTAATGAACTGGGCTGTGCCATAGCCATGCACAGCATAGAAATGAATAGAATCACTTGGTGATTAAAAGAGCATTGTCTACACACGTTAGAAGTCTAGAAGGACATGGTAATGATAGTGGCAAAGAATAGCCAAATGGGGATAAATCTGATTGGGAAGCAGAGCAGAAGATAAGCACAATCAGATTAGTCATGAAATAATAAAATAAAATCAAGCAAAAAAGTATATGCTAAGTCCATTATGATAAAGAGTCTACCAGAGACCATATACAAGACAGCAAGGATTATCACAGAGACCAAGTCTACTACTAACTATCTTAGTAAAGATAAGAAAAAGGAGTACTAACTTGTTCTGTTGAGAAAAGAGTTGTCTTGAGAGAGGCTTAGTAGTCAAGTTCTTAGGAAATCAACAAGAGACTAGACTGGGGATCAACCCAGCCTCACCCTTGGGTTTATATACTACTATCTATTTGTACATGTTTGTCTAACCCTAATACCTAATTAGGATATCTAAGTTTCAATCTATGGTGAAGTCCATGTTCATGTCTATACCAACCAATGGCATTAAAAATGTACCACAGCCTCTAGGGCTGAGGGGAACGGACATGAATAACATGTTTGATACTGCAGGTGGCAGATCAAATGGAAGAGAAGCTACAGCAGTGGTAATGAAGTGGGCTATGCCACTGCCATGCATTGCATAGAAATGAAAGGAATCTTATGGAGATTAAAGAAGGGCACTAGCAAGGCAGTTGAAAGATCAGAAGATGCAGTGATTACTGTGTGAAAGATTAGCCAAATGGAGATAGATCTAATTGGGAAAAAGAGTAGAAGATAAGCTCTGATCAGATAAGATGCAAAAGATAAGATAAGATCAAAGGAAAAAGTATATGCTAAGTCTAGCTTGATGAAGAGTCTACCAGAGACTGTATATGAGTCGGTAAGGATTGTCACACTGAGTATGCTCCTAATAGTTCTGGAGTTAGTGCATGAAAGGGGAAATGACTCCAGATGGCAAGGACTTTGGAGTGGTTTGAAGTGCTCTGGAGTTAGGGGTTTTTGACACTCCTACTTAAGTGCAGTCATACACTGAGCAACAAAACCAATTCAATGTTTGTACCATTTTAATTGATGAGTAAATATCTAGGAAACCATTAATGCTAGATTTATAAACCTAAATATCATTAGAAAGTCCTAATCAAGGGCTTTTCAAAAATATATACATTGCTTAGGTAATTCCTACTATATTAGGAAATATCATCAAATTGATCAAGAGTACTCATTGAATTGGTTTTGTTGCTGACACTTTAAAATGTTAAAACTACATGTTAAGATAGAATATTACATAAGTCATGGGCCATGTGACATATCATAAGTTCAACATGATACAAACACATCAAAACACCTTTGCTTTTTCCACTTCCATCATTATGAAATCTCTTTCTATTGAGCAAACTACTCATATTATCTCTCTTTTTCAATTACATCATTCAACCCATCAAATTGCCCATTCTACTGGTCTCAGCCAATCTACTATCAGCAGGATTCACTTTGAATACTGTGCTAACTTGCCCAAATTCTCTGGTGGTCATCCATTCATCATTACTCCTGTTGATATGCATTATGCTATCTATTTTATTGGAACTGAAAAGGCTGAGAATGCTGTTCAAGTCACCAAGACACTTCAGGATATTAAAAACCACTCTATCTCTCCCCAGACTATTAGAAGACATCTTAAAAAAGCTGAAATAAAGGCCATGGTGAAGAAGAAATGTCCTTTGCTCTTTCAATGTCATAAGAGAGAGTGGTTAGACTTTGCTCTAAGTCACCAGCATTGGACTGTGGAGGACTGGAAATCTGTTATATGGTCAGATGAGACCAAGATTAATTGCATTGACTCAGATGGCAAAAAGTGGGCATGAAAAAAGGCAGGAGAGGGCCTCTATAATAGGTTGGTGAAGGGTACTATCAAGTTTGAAGAAGGATCAGTGATAATGTGGGGCTGTATGACTTGAAAAGAGGTTGGAATTGCTTGCAAGATTGATGGTAAGATGGATGCTAACCTTTATGTATAGATTTTGGAGGATGAGCTCCAATAAATCCTGGCAGATTATAAAAAATCTCCAGAAGACATTATCTTTTAGCAAGATAATGACCCCAAGCATACTAGTAAAAAGACTAGGGAATGGCTTAAGGACCATGGATTTGAGATCATGGTATGGCCTGCTCAGTCTTTAGATCTTAACTCCATAGAACATCTCTGGTTTATCCTTAAAAGAAGGCTAGCAGAGTATCCTAAGCCACATAAGGGAGTAATGGAACTTTGGGAAAGGATTGTGGCAGAGTGATACAAGATTAAGATGGGCCAGTGTTAGGATTTGATTGAAAGTATGCCTAGAAGGGTTTAGGAAGTCATCAAGGCCAAAGGAGGATACACTTTATACTAGTTTATGATACTCTTTATATCAGCAACAAAACCAATTCAATGAGTATCCTTGATTAATTTAATGATATTTCCTAGTATAGTAGGAATTACCTAAGTAATGTATATATTTTTGGAAAGCCTCTGATTAGGACTTTCTAATGATATTTAGGTTTATAAGTCCAGCATCAATGGTTTCCTAGATATTCACTCATCAATCAAGATGGTACAAATATTGAATCAGTTTTGTTGCTTAGTGTACAGTGACTTCCAAAACCATTTCAATAACTAACTCTAACACAGGGTGTGAAGTGCCCTGCAATCACATGTGGGAATTTCACTTAGCTTTGGTGGGACCAAATAAAATACAAACTCTTGGCTACAAACTGATTCTTAGATCATGTGATTTGACCCATGGGTTGTTGAGATATGACCATTTTAAAACAACAATACCATTGGAATAGTTTTGGGACTTTGGTAAATGTCAAGGTATTTGATATGTATTAGTACTTGGTATACCCTTCTCTGGCCTTGAGCACTATCTGAATCCTTCTAGGCATGCTTTCAATTAACTTCTGATACTCCTCTACTAGTATCTCCATCTATACCATTTGAATTCTCTTCCATAACTAAAGAATTCCATTAGGAGATTCTTTATACTCTGCTAGCCTTCTTTTGAGGTAATCCAAAAGATGCTCAATGGGGTTTAAGTCAGAAGACTATGTAGGGCATATCATAGTCTCAAAATCCTGCTCTTCTTGAAACAACCAAAACTCTTGAAGTTGAAGATCCAAGTCTACTACCAACTATTTTAGTGAAAGAAATGAGGAAAGAGACTAACTTGTTCTGTTGAGAAAAGAGTTGCCTTAAGGAGTGCTTAGTAGTTAAGTTCTGGGAAAACACCAAGAGACTAGACTGGGAATCAACCCAGCTTTATCCTTGGGTATATACACTACTATCTATTTGTACATGTTGTCTTAACCCTAATACCTGATTAGAATGACTGAGTTTCAATCTATGATGAAGTCTGTGTCTATAACTATGCCATCCAATGGTGATAAAGGTGCATCATAGCCTTTAGGGCTGAGGGAAACAGAAATGAAAAGAAGTTTGATACTGCGGGTGGCAGATCAAATAAAAGAGAAGCCACAGCAGCAGTAATTAAGTGGGCTATGCCACAGCCATGCACTGCATAGAAATAAAAAGAATCTCAATGAAGATTAAAGAAGGGTGCTGGCAAGGCAGTTAGAAGATCAGAAGACACAGTAATTACCATGTGAAAGATTAGCCAAATGGGGATAGATCTGATCAGGAAGAAGAGCAAAAGATAAGCTCTAATTAGATAAGATGAAAAAGAAAAGATAAGATCAAAGAAAAGTTTATGCTAAGTCTGTTTGACAAAGGGTCTACCAGAGACTGATACAAAATGGCAAGGATTGTTACACTACCCCCCTCTAAAGATCATTGTCCAAATGATCGAAGGGTAGACAATGTGTTGAAACTATAGTGATGTTTTTGAAACATTTGTGAAAAAGGAAAAGAAATTGTTTGAGGTCAATAGTGAGGGCCCAGGGTGTGGAAGGGTGGGCCTTGTAAAAGTTGGAGATTGCCTCTTTGGCATTGATAAGGTTGGAGTGTGGCTCCCAAGTTCTTTCAGTTTCATCATATTCTTTCCAATATACCAGATATTCCAGTTGGCATAGCCAATACCTGCTGTCCACTATGTAGTCAACTTTCCATTCGTTATCCCTATTCTCAGTGACCTTGATAGGACTGGGCCAGTCAACCAGCTGTCCTTTAAGACATTCCTTATAAGGTTTGATTCAAGAGATATTCACAACTGGGTGAATGCACATTGATTGGGGAAGTTTTAGTTCAACTGCATTAGTTCCTATTAGCTTCATAATTGTATATGGTCCAAGCCATCTTTCAGAAAGCTTCTTTAAGGCATGTGTTAATCTAAGGTTTTCTGTGAATAACCAAACTTGTTGGCCCACAGTATAATCAGGGGGAGTGCTGTGAGATTGGTATTTCTTTTGGTGCACTTGCACAGCCTTCATATTTTGCTTTACTTGATTAAAAGTGGCAGCCATATCATCTGCAAATCTTACTGTAGCAGGGGCTTTATTGGTCTTTGGGGGTTCAATTACTATGTGTGGATTATATGATTGTGTGATCTCAAAGGGGGTCTTCTTTGTTGAAGTGTGTTGTTTGGAATTAATTGAAAACTGGGCCAAGGCAAGCCAATCTGCCCATTTATCTTGCTTTTCAGAACAAAAGATTCTCAAAAACTTTTGTACTTCTTTACTGATGATCTTAGACTAGCCATCTGTCTGGGGATGGAATGCTGTGCTGAGTTTGGTTTCAATAGATAATGCTTTATTGATCTTAGTTATTACTTGCACAGTGAACTATGGACCTTGATCAGAGACAATAGAAAATGGAAGACCATGGTGCTTTCAGACATTGTTCAGAAACAAATGTATCATATCCAGGGCACTGCACTGCTTGGTGCATGGAATAAGTTCAACTTCCTTGGAGAAACAATCAATGACTATGAAAATTGCATCAAAAGTGTAGGATTAATGATAAAATTGGCAGATATGTGGCTCTAAGGTGTGTTAGGGATAGTGAGTAGTACCAGAAGACCACTTGGAGGCTTGTTTATTCCTTTGAACCATTGGCACTTGTCACAATGGCTCACATATTCTTTTACAAAAGTGGTGACTCCAGGCCACCAATAGAATCAGGAGATCAACTCCAATGTCTTTTCATAACCAGCATGGCTAGCCATTGGAGAGTCATGGAATAATCTAAGGATATCCATCTTAATCAAGACAGAATCCAGAACATATATTTGGCCCTATAGATCATGCAGCAAGCTGTCTTCTTCTTCAATCAGAAAGTATCTTCTGCCAAGATAAATAGTATCTCCTTCCATGAGCTTACAAAGCTCATTGAATATAGATTTATTGGGTCATTCATCTTTATTGGAGATAAGAAGTGGAGTGTCTATCTTCATACTTCTGATCTGCTCTGGCAGAATTACTAGGACTTCTTTATTATTATTTTTTATGCTGATTGTGTGATTCTCTTATCTAGAAAGTGCATTAGCCTTGCCCATGGTAGCTCCTGGCTTATGTATTTATTTTAAATGAAATCTAGATAAATATTGTGCCTATTAGGCCTGTTAGCAATTGAGATCTTGTTTTGTCTGATACCATTGGAGGTTTTGGTGATCATTCTAGACTTCCACAGGAAATCTAGCTCCTTTGAGATAATGTCTCCATTCCTCCAATGCTCAAATTACTAAGAGCATCTTCTTGTCTGAAATGGAATAATTCCATTCTGCTGGTTGCATGCTGTGAGAAGTGTATGCAACAGAGTGCCACTTGTCTTCTTTCTTAATGGAGAGCACTGCTCCTATGGTGTAATCTAAAGCATTGGCTTTTAAATAAAATTTGTTATTTATATCTGGATAAGTCAAAATGGGAGCAGATATGAATGCATTTTTAAGCATATCAAATGCTTCTTGTTGTGTTAAGCCCCATTCAAATGAGACTTCTTTTTTTAAGAGATTGTTAAGTGGTCTTGCCACTTGAGAAAAATCAGAGATAAAGTGACAATAGAAGTTAGCTAAATCTAGAAAGCTTCTAACTCCTCAGACATTGTTGGGAATGGGCCATTGAGTTACAGCCTCTACCTTCTTTGGATCCATAGAAATGCTGTTCTTTTCCATGATCATGTCTAGAAAATCTACTTCTGTAACATAAGAGTGGCATTTGGGGGCTTTCACAAAGAGGTCATTCTCTTTTAGTCTTCAAAGTACTTCTAGCATGATTTGATCATGCTCTGCTTGATCTTCTGTTTTTGTGAATATTAATAAATCATCTATATAGACCATTACCATGTCATCCATGTTGGCAAAAATTTTATTCATCATTGCTTGAAATATGGCTAGGGAGTTGCATAATCTGAAGTACATCATGAGAGGTTTATAAGCTCCTCTAAAGCAAATAAAGATGGCTTTTCATTCATCCCCCTCTTTGATGTAGATGTTGTTATATCACCATCATAGATTCATTTTTGTAAATAATTTAGCATCTTTCAATTTATTAACCAGTTGCAATATTAAAGGTAAGGAATAATTGTTTTTGATGGTGTGTTTATTCAGATATCAGTAATCCTATACCATTCACTTACCACCATTTTTTTTCAGAATAAAGAATATAGAAGAGGTTTGTGAAAACTTTAATGGACAAATATATCCTTTCTGCAATTGTTCATCTAGAAATATAGTGACTTTTTCTTGTTTATTCATTGAGAAGGGAATAATTCTTTCTTTATAGGGTTTGAAATCATTTTGCAATTCAATTGCTTGGTTTCATGGCTTATATAGGGGCATTCTTTTTGAATCTTTTTTTAAAAATACTGTGAGGTAATCATGATACTATTTTGGTACTAATTCCTCCAGTGGAGTCTCTTTTGGCTGAACCTATTCAAGCACTTTTTGGGTATCAGTGGTTCTTTTCAGTGAATGTATTCAATAGCACACCTGGTATGTCTGTTTACACTGTTCTTTTTGCAATGCCTGTAAAAACTTGCTTAAGGTGGAATCACCTTATTGGAGATTTTAACAATGCTGGGGACATCTTGTCAATTTAACCTTTCCAGTAGTCCAATTAATCTTTAGGTTGTGGTGCTGCAACCACTTATATTCCAGGATGAATTTGAATTTTTCTAGATCAGTGACCTCAGCTGTCAACTTCTCACAATGACCTTCATATTCCATAACAAGCTGACAGTTGTGTGTTATTTCTCCAGCAGTGTTTAGAGTGCCATTGGTATTATATACTAGAATCAGACATTTAAGAGGGTTTAGAGGAAGATGCAGACACTGGGCAAATTGCTAGTTGATGAAGATAGTATTTGCTCTAAAGTCTAGGAGGGCAGATGTTTTAGTGAAAGGAATATTTATTCTTGGGGTTATCTTAATTGAAAGAACTATATCCTTTTTTGGATTAATAGTTCTAAGGAAATGAAATTATTTTCTTCTTTTGTTTCTGGTAGTAACTCATCAAGATCTATCTCAGATAGTCCTAGATACATAGTTTTTATGTCATATCTTTTTTGAGCATTTGATGGAATTGGAGTCATTATGCTCTTAATTTCCATCACTTTTGGGAATAGAATTTTTTTTTTTCATTTTTCTTATGCAAATCAAGCACCAGTGTTTTATCCTAGCTAAGCTCATTTTCTAGATGAGACCCACATGATGGCAGAGAATTTTCTTTTACTTTTAAGATTTTGTATTTGTTCAGGTTTTCCACACATTTAGATTCAGTGGGTTGCCTTAGGCTTTTTCCACCTTTGAAGTGATGTTTTCATAGTCTTTAAACCAGGCATAAGCTTTTTCAGAACTCATGCCTGCAACAGATCTGCTCCAATCCTGGCCTTTACCCTTGTTCTTAAATGGACTCTCAGGTATGGGAGATGAGCTTCTGCTCATTTCTTGTATATTTCTTGACATCTTCTATGTTGAACACCATATAGCATGTCCTCCTCCAAGGAATCTGCATTTTTCACACACCTTCTTTGGTTTTGGGCATTTGACAGTGATATGTGGTCTGTCACAATTGAAACATTTAAGAGGTCCTCTGCCCCTTTGTCCTTTTTGGATGGCATCCATATCCATTGCATTTGGATCTTTATAGGGCTGTGAGATTTGATTGATGATTTCTTTTTTTATGAAGCCAAGTAATTCTTAGTGTTCTCCATACTTCTTAGCCTTCTTCATAAAGGTGGTGCAATTCATATATTGGCCATCTCTTAAGAACAGGTATTTGACCATGTCTTAATTCATATTATTTCTTTCTAAGATTTGTAAAAGCTAATCTGCATCATAGTTGGCTTGCAAGAGATAATTTTCTACTTTCACAAAGTATTGCAAGACAGACATTTTATCACCTTGTTTAAAGTTTTCTAGTTGTCTTCTTGCCCATAGCTTCTCATTGGTGAGTTGGAAGTGGAGTTCAACTAGCCTTTTAAATTCTGGCCAATCCATTGGATCTCCTTTTAGTATCTTTGTCAGATGGGCCCTAGTAAATGCTCTAGCATTGCCTTTTGTCATCCTGGAGAGGATTGCCTTTACACTGGCTTGTCCTCCCAAGACTCCAATATTTTCATTGTGCTATATTTGTGCCTTGGTCCACCATTCTTCAAATTTTCAATCACAGGTTCTGTTGTACTCTTCTGGATCTACTACTACTTTGGTGATGTGCATGGGTGCACCACTTCCTGCCCTTATCTGAGCATCCATCTGCTCTAGTCCTTCTCTTATTTTTCAGTTGTTGGCTTTCACATACTTTAATGCTTCTTCTTTTTCATTGAGATATTCTTTTAAATGAATTTCCAATTGGAAAAGTCCATTGTTTGATGAATTGGCAAGAGCATCTAATGCATTGGCAAGATCTTAGGGAAAAGAAAATATTGTTATTTAATACTTATATGATTTTCAGGAGATTTTCCTTAATCCAATTCAACTTTCTCCTTCTTTTTTTGTAAGTACATCTACTTCTTTTCTTAGGCCATACTGGTGCTTCTTCTATCTCATAATGGGACCACCTGAAAAGGGATCTGCAGCAAGGAAGGTTAAAAATGGTGCTATAGAAACTGGCCTAAACCATTGAAGCTATAGTGGCTCAAAAAAGTGTCCCAATGTTGGTACATTTTGAAGAGATTGGTAAATTGCCAGTGATAGAGACCAAACAAGGCCAAACACCTGCATAAGCAAAGGTAGTACTTACTCTAGGCTTCCTAACCCAACTTGGATTATATGATTTGGTTGTCATGCCATTGAGCTATGCCCATTTTAAAATGACATGTCATTGGGACACTTATTTGAGCATAATATCAATTCTATACTTTTAGTATTTAGTGTGTCCTCCCTTGGCCTTAATCACTGCCTCTAGTCTTCTAGGCATGCTTTCTATCAATCTTTAACACTCCTTAGCCTCAATCTTGCCCCACTCCACTACAATCCTCTTTCAAAGTTCCCATACTCCTCTAGCTGATCTTGGATAGCTGTTGAGCTTTTGTTTCAAAATTTGCCAGACATGTTCAATAGGACTAAGGTCTGGAGATTGTGGTGGCCAATCCAGGAGCTTGATTTCTTGAGATTCAAGCCATTCCTGAGCTCTTTTGGAGGAGTGCTTGTGGTTATTATCTTGTTGAAAAATAATGGCTTTCTCAGGAATACCACAATTTTCCATGCTAGGAAGCAGATTATTCTCCAGAATGGAGACATACTGTTTAGCATTCATCTTTCCCTCCATCTCTGCCAAGATCCCAATACCATTCCAGCCCATACATCCCCAAACCATTAAAAAACCTCCTTCAAACTTTACTATTTCCTAAACCTCATTATTCTATAAAGGCTTATCTGCCATTTTTCATATATACTTCCTTCCATCTGACCCAATCCTATTAAGCTTGGTTTCATCTGACCAAATGACTCTAGTCCAGTCCTCTATAGTTTAGTTTTAATACTTGAGAGCAAAGGCTAGCCTCTGTTTTCTATGATTGACAGATAAGAATGGTTTTTTCTTCTTGACCACAGCCTTCAAAAAAGCAGACTTGAGAACATTTCAAACAGTTTGGAATCAGATAGAAGAGGAGAGGGCAGAATTGATGAGCTAGGTGGCTTGAACAGCATTTTTAGCCTTCTAAGTGGTAATACTAGAGATAATCCTCCTCTTATCAATAGGGGAAAGCTTGGAAGGACATTCTAGCTTAATGTTTTCCTTCTCTGAAAGGTATTCTTTGATGACTCTAGCCACAATAGACTTTTTCAGACCAGTTTGAGAGGAGATTTGACAAATAGAGAGACCAGATTCAGATAGAGAGAGGATATTGGCTTTAAAAGAAGTGGAAATAGCTTTCATGATGATATTGATTATCTGAGTGGGTTGTGTATTATTTATACATCTCAGAATTATGTCATTTACATCACCAATCAGGGTCAAGGCATAGCATCCATTAGAAGCTATTATATTCTTATGTTATTTACTAAATAATCAATTACAACATGATGCTCAAATAAGTATCCTAATAACATGTCATTTTAAAATGGGCATAGCTTAATGGCATAACAACCAAATCATATGATCCAAGTTGGATTAGGAAGCCTAGAGTAAGTACTACCTTTGCTTATGCAGGTGTTTGGCCTTGTTTGGTCTCTATCACTGGCAATTTACCAATCTCTTCAAAATGTACCAACATTGGGACACTTTTTTGAGCCACTGTATCCAATATTTACATAAGTAACCAGGGTCAAGGCATAGCATCCATCAGAAGCTATCAAAGTCTTATGTTGTTTATCAAATTATGAATAGCAGCATGATGCTCAAATAAGTGTCCCAATGACATGTTATTGTGATGATCCTTGCCATCTCATATATGGTCTCCAGTAGACTCTTCATCACAATGGACTTAGCATATACTTTTTGGATCTTATCATATCATTTCATGACTAATCTGATTGTGCTTATCTTCTGCTCTTCTTCCCAATCAGATCTATCTCCATTTGGCTATTCCTTACCATGGTTATTACTATACCCTTCTAGACTTCTACCACATGTAGCCAACACCCTTTTAATCACCACGTGATTCTTTTCATTTCCACACTATGCATAGCCTAGTTCATTACTGCTACTGCGGCTTCTCTTTCATTTGATCTGCCACTGGCAGTCTCAAACATGTTAGTCATTTCTGCTTCCTGTTACGCGAGTAGCCCGAGTCTGCTACTGGGGACGAGGGGTAGGCGAGGGTTACGAGGGTGACTAGGTCTTTGGTGCGAGGGAGGCCAGAGGCGACAGGGACACGGTGCAAAGACTGCAGCGGACT
>JBBPUB010000417.1:0-15095 GCA_038094415.1 Xerocomus alliaceus
GGGTTTATATACTACTATACTATTTGTACATGTTTGTTTAACCCTAATACCTGATTAGGTAGAATGCTATGCCTACGTAGTAGGGCGGCGACTAAGGTAAGAGTCCATGTTGTAGCTATCCAATAGCAATAAAGGCGTACTGCAGCCCCTAGGGCTGAGGGGAACGGAAATGAATAACACGTTTGATACTGCGGGTGGCAGATCAAATGGAAGAGAAGCCACAGCAGCGGTAATTAACTGGGCTGTGCCATAGCCAAGCACAGCACAGAAATGAAAAGAATCACGCAGTGATTAAAAGGGCGTTGGCTATACGCGTTAGAAGTCTAGAAGGAACACGGTAATGACCGTGTTAAAGAATAGCCAAATGGAGATAGATCTGATCGGGAAGAAGAGCAGAAGATAAGCACGATCAGATTAGTCATGAAAAGATAAGATAAGATCAAGCAAAAAGTATATGCTAAGTCCGTTGCAATGAAGAGTCTACCAGAGACTGTATACGAGACGGCAAGGATCGTCACACGACTAAGGTAAGAGTCCGTGTTGTAGCTATCCAATAGCAATAATGCATCTGTATAGCCTCTAGGGCTAAGGGTTATGCCATCCAATGGTGTAAAGGGTACACCACAGCCTCTAGGGCTGAGGGGAAACGGAAATGAATAACATGTTTGATACTGCAGGTGGCAGATCAAATGGAAGAGAAGCCGCAGCAGCAGTAATTAACTGGGCTGTGCCATAGCCATGCACAGCATGGAAATGAAAAGAATCACATGGTGATTAAAAGGGTGTTGGCTACACGCGGTAGAAGTCTAGAAGAAACACAGTAATGACCGTGTCAAAGAATAGCCAAATGGAGATAGATCTGATTGGGAAGAAGAGCAGAAGATAAGCACGATCAGATTAGTCATGAAACGATAAGATAAGATCAAGCAAAAAGTATATGCTAAGTCCGTTGCGATGAAGAGTCTACCAGAGACCATATACGAGACGGCAAGGATCGTCACACCAACCAGATTGCATTAGCACATCCCCAAGCACCTCTGCCATTGGAAGAAAACTTTCAATGGGCCATGTTTCTCAATGATTGGGATTGCAAGGTCATAGAGGTCCTGCTTCAGGACATCAACCAAGCAGATCCCTGGGGAATCTGGAATGGGCAAATACCTTAGGACATGTGGCATCAAGTGTGACAATTCTTACCATCTTATATATGATCTCTGGTAGACTCTTCATTATAACAGACTTAGCATATACTTTTTGTTTGATCTTATCTTATCATTTCATAACTAATCTGATTGTGCTTATCTTCTGCTCTTCTTCCCAATCAGATCTATCTCCATTTGGCTATTCTTTGCCATGGTCATTACTATATCCTTCTAGACTTCTAACATGTGTAGTCAACACCCTTTTAATCACTGAGTGATTCTTTTTATTTCCATGCTGTGCATGGCTATAGCACAGCCCATTTCATTACTGCTGCTGCAGCTTCTCTTCCATTTGATCTGTCATCCACAGTATCAAACATGTTATTCATTTCTGTTGCTCTTAGCCCTAGAGGCTGTGGTATGCCTTTATTGCTATTGGATAGCTACAATATGGACTCTTACCTTAGCCACATCCCTACTGCATAGGCATAGCATTCTACCTAATCAGGTATTAGAATTAGACAAACATGTACAAATAGTATAGTAGTATATAAACTCTAAGGACAATGCTGGGTAGATCCCCAGTCTAGTCTCTTAATTTTCACCTGAACTTGACTACTAAGCCTCAAGCACCTCCTCAACTCTTTACTAACTGTAGCGAGTTAGTACCTTCTCCTTTTCTTTTAGCTGATAGTCATAGTAGAGCCGGTTTCTGTTCTCCAAAGGAGTTCAGCCATTTCATCAAGCATATCACCAAGCTGTATTTCAAGGCTGCCTAGAGGTAGAGGGTCCTCAAGAGCTAGAGGATGACCCCCAGCATTGGACTATGCTTAATATGCATGGTGACATAGTAGAAAGGGAATTCAACACCCTTATTCAAACTGGCGCCTCTCCCATTCTCTTTCCTGATCAATTAACCAACACTCACCATCTAGTTGATCCATTCATTATCTTACTGGTTGAAACATGGACAGAGACCCACTATCAGGTAAACTCATTCATGTTCCAAGAAGAAAGTCTTTTCTTCACATACTCTAGCACAGGATGGGCTCCATCCTGGAGTGAAGAAAGAAATGGGCCACTACCAAGAACAAGGGTTCACTTCATGGATTGGGGGGTCTTACACCAAGAGCAATTTCCCCTCAACCCTGAAAATATTTTCCTTATTGATTTCCTTAATACTAATGGAAATGACCCTTTAGTTTCCTACCATTGCATATGGCACGATGAAGATAGTTGGGACCCACTTGCATACAGTCCAGACGAAGTTTCCTTTCAAGACAAGTGAAATGCTGTCTTTGATAGGCATTATCAGTGTGACTTCCATCATGAGCCCAGCTACCATCAACAATGATGGCTGCAATGTTTAATTCATCAAGTAGAAGCTGATGGCCCTGATATCACTGCAGCAGTATATCAAGCTCTTAAAGGAAGAATTAGGCAAGGAAGAGTATCTTGAGTGGCTGCTCAAGAAGGAGAAGCACATAGAAGGCTTCAATGCCAGTGCTAAGTACCTTTACTCTTCCACTATACCTTCGTCATGGCCTTTGTATGGATGCATTGACTTTTCATATAATAGTGATTTGGACCCTCTTTATATCAATTTTTTGGAATTGAATACAAGGTACCCCTTAAATTGTATTTATACCCCTTATCACTCTTGTAGTGAAGTGGAAATTTGTGTGGAATGTGGCTATATCAGTGACGTTGTCATTGATAATCCTCATTACTTTGAGGAGTTGCATTGAAATTGCTTTCTAAGCAATCACCACAATTCCCTTCCAAGTTGGTACATTTCTGTGCCAACAAAGAAGACACAATCTTCAAAGAAGAAGTGGACAAACCTTTGGTTTCAATGTATTCAAGCTTATTCCAAAAAAGAGCATAGATGTTTCCTTTGAAGACAACACAGGGGCTACCAATCACCTTTAACACCTACTGGTTCATATGGCACTTCTAGAATTTCTACTCCAGATTCTTCTCTTGTTGTTTCTTCAAACATCCATATACTCTATCACAATTTCATTGCTGACAATGTCTTTTCAGATCTCCTTCTCTAAACAGACACAATGGCTGCCTCACTTCCCACCTCTACCAAACTCAAGATTGACAACCAGACCCTCCATTGCATTACCGTTCTTGAAGGACAGACCAATTATCCCATCTGGTCTATTCGCATGTGTAGCATTCTTGAATCATTCTCCATTTGGAGAATAGTTAATGGTGATATTACTTATGCCATGATGACCACTGTACCAGACCAGGAGAAATGGAAACTCTTGGATTGACAGATTAACAGATTCATATCCAACCTTATCCAAGATTCCATGCTTTAAAATGTAGACTGGACATATGATGATCCAGCTAATCCAATCTCAATGGCTAAGCACCTTTGGGACTGCATCAAAGTCCTTTTTGGGACCATAGGTCTAGCTGGCCAGTTTCATATATTCCATTAGATCTCAAGGCTTACTATAAGACTTCAAAATGCCAAAGAAGACATCAATAGGATCACAACCTCCTTCAAACAGCTCACTTGAGCTGGTCTTAATCTTTCACCATCCTTCTGCACCATGTTCCTTCTTTTCCATCTTTCAGATGATTACTTCAACCTCACTTCCACTATAGTATCCACCGTTGAAACCACAAATTTCACATTAGACCTTATAACCAAAAAAATACTAGCAGAAGTTGACTTGCATTCTACCTAAAGACCTTTAGCTTCTCAGATTTCACAGGTTTAGTCTAACCAACAGGCTGGACCTTCACAGATTAACTGGACTGCTGTTATTCATAAGGGACCACCCAAGAGTAGTTGGAACCCTCAGAGGAACCACCCTTCACATCCAGGATCTTAGCCTCATTGAGGAGGAGCTCCTTAACACCAGCTGCAATCTAGGGTAAATATTCCCAACCAGTGACCAAATCCACCTCCTGGCAATAGCCAGAAGAAGCAACAAAGGTATAACAGGTACCACAAAGGTAAAGGACAAGCTTAGGCTCATGAAGTGAAAGGTGCTGCATATGCCTTTATTGGGGATCACCAAATTATCCCTAATACCACTGACATACCTGACATAGATCCTTGTGAAGTATATTCAAATCACCTGGATTATGAAATGGATGAAGAAGACTTCAAGGACTTTATGTTGGATGAAGCACATGCTGGATGGGAAGATAAGGACAAAGAAGATGATGGGATGTGTTTGGATAATCCACAGCCCTTTCAGTCCTGCTCTCACCATCTCTCCCTCTGAGGCTAGAGCGCTATCTCCTGTTGAACAAAAGGGACCAAGATCTAGTATCAAAAAGTCAAAGAAGAAGGGGAAAGGGAAGGTGACCATATCACTTGGAGGACTTTTATCAGATATGGAACATTTACAAATAGATAACCTTGAGGACAAGATCAAAAAGCATGCTCTAGCAGCTTCTGATGTCTCTGACAAACCAATTGTGGTTTGAACAGTAGACCCTCATGTACCACAACATGATTACCCCTCACAATTCCAGTATGATGATCAAATTGATTATCTTTCTGATTATGCCCTGGTGTGTGCCATTGGGGGAGATCAAGACTTATCATTTGCAAAAGAACATTGGATGGTTGATAGCAGGTATACTAATCACTTAACACCCTTTATAAATGACTTTGTCAATCTGGATTCTAATATCTGTTAAGCAGTAGTTGCTAACGAATCTCTTGTCAAGATGGTTGGACCAGGGACAGTTATCTTACAACAACAAAATCCAGAATTATCAATGTTTACTCTTTTAAACGTATGGTTTGCTCCTCATGCAGAACATAGACTGCTATCAGTTCCTACCCTCATGTCTTAAGGGTATACATGTGAGATTAAACAAGACAATTCCTCCATTTGGGACAAACAAGGTCATTTGGTAATGCAGGTGTCTGCCTTGTCTCCAGTGAATAACTTGCATTGGATTCAGTCCACAATGATCATTCCAACTGCAAATTCTGCCATTAGGTCCTTGTTATATGTGACTTCACTTCATTAGCTTTGGCATAACCATTTTGGACATCCATCACACAATGCTCTTCACCATGCCCTTACTCAAACAAAGGGTATACCTCCTCTTCTAAAGGACACTCTTGCTCCATGCTCTGGCTGTTTACAGGGAAAGCAACATCAACAATCATTTCCTGACTCTTCAAAGCACACTGTTTGCCCACTTGGTCTGGTTCACACCAACCTTGTTGGACCTTTACCAGTTGAATCTTGCTCTCACACATGATATATCCTCACTTTCATCAACAATTACTCTGAATATGCCTTGCTGGCATATGTCTGTGAGAAGTTGGCTGTCTCTCAGCATTTCTACAATATGGTTTCTTGAGCAGAGTCTGCTACTGGCCTTACTCTCTCTTCTATACATTTGGATTATGGGGGGGAATTTATTGGGTCTTTGATGCATGATTTCTTTGCTGAACATGGCATCACACATTAGACTTTCATTCCTCATACTCCACAGCAGAATGGCCATGCAGAACGGTTCAACCACACTTTTCTTGAGAAAGCTAAAGCAATTTGGCACCATGCTTGTCTTCTGAAATCCTTTTGGCAAGATGCTGCTGAAACTGCTGTACATCTCTACAATAGACAACCCATGAGACATCATAAATGGAAGACACCCATAGAGGTGTTTAAAGGTGATAAACCTGATGTATTTTATTTTAGAGTCTTTGGATGTCATGCTTTTGTTTTTATCCCTTTAGAACAGAAACAAGACAAGTTATCCCCTAAATCTGAAGAAATGATCTTCATTGGATATGAACCAAATACTAAAGGATATCACTTTTGATTATTCAAGAAGAGAAGAGTAGTGGTTTTCTCTACAGCAGTTTTTGATGAAGAAGTATTTCCATATTGTCTCAAAAGTCAAGAAGACAGACCAGTCCCTATTTCATCTGAAGCTGAAGAAACTCAGGAAAACTTGGAAGCAAATGACAACCCTGTTAACAGATTCTCTCAGAGAAATCTGAAACCCTCTAGAGAATATCTCATACCTGTGCCTATACCTAGGATGAATCCTCAGTACTATGATCCTCTAGATTCTCCTCAATCTGAATCATGAAATCTTCCATCAGATCCTTCTACACTGTCAAGTTCAGGTCCTTCGAACGAGTCTGACGATGTCCAGAATGGAGTTGCAATGGGAGGGTGAGGAAAGAATGGGTGGAATGGAGGGGGCAAGGACGTTTGATGCAGGACTTATGTGTCGCACCCTTGTACTTGTTATCCTCAGAGTCAGAGGTCAGATGAGCACAGAGCTCAAGGTCAGGAGTGTGAGGAGGAGACTAATTCGATATTCAAACTAAAGTATGTACAAGTTGAAGTACCATATTTATACTACAGAGTCTGGATGGATTAGTAATGGAATGTGACAGGTTGTCAAAGGTGAAACAGAATGAGTAATGATATATCAAAGTTGAAGACAGGTTGGGGACATGCCTGAAACAGATTGGAGACAAGTTAGAGACAGATGTTGGGCTGTCATACTAAGCGAGACACCTGCTTGGAGGAACTAAGAATGAGAATAACTGAAGGAGATCATACAAATTGGGAATACGAGAGATGAGATAAGAGATATTTGGGAGATTGTACTGGAGATTGTACCAGAGATCATGCCAGAGAGTACCAGAGTACTGGAGTTGGAGCAGTATGTGACATACACCACCACCTCCTAGTTATCCTTATCTAGAACAGAAATCTTTTTCACCAATGAAACAATCATAGAAAAGAGTTCAACCTGATTCTGGACATTGCAGTTCTTTAACAAATCATCATCAACACAAGAGATATCTTTCCTCTGAAGAAATTTAGGAAGGACATCACCTCTTGTCTAATCTCTTTAATCAAGAAGAAACTCCTATTGGACCTTGAGTCTGGTTACCCCCTCAACAATCTCCTTCTGAGTCTTTATTAGAATTCAGATCACTTTCACATCAGCATTGACCATTGATGTATGATAAAGCAAACATTAGACCTCTAGTTACTCAAAAACATTCCAACAGGATACCTGTGTCCCAGATTATTCCAGACAACACTTATGGCAATAGAAGACCTATTGATATAGAATGAGATATTGATCAAGGACTGAATACAATTCAGGAGGAGTTATCTTCTATGACAATTGATCAAGCTGTGACAATCCTTGCCGTCTCATATATGGTCTCTGGTAGACTCTTCATTGCAATGGACTCAGCATATACTTTTTGCTTGATTTTATCTTATCGTTTCATGACTAATCTGATTGTGCTTATCTTCTGCTCTTCTTCCCAATCAGATCTATCTCCATTTGGCTATTCTTTGCCATGGTAATCACCATGTCTTTCTAGACTTCTACCACATGTAGCCAACATCCTTTTAATCACCATGTGATTCTTTTCATTTCTATGCTGTGCATGGCTATGGCATAGCCCAGTTCATTACCACTGCTGTGGCTTCTCTTCCATTTGATCTGCCACCCACAGCATCAAACATGTTATTCATTTCCACTCCCCTCAGCCCTAGAAGCTGTGGTACACCTTTATTGCTATTGGATAGCAACAACATGGACTCTTACCTCAGTTACATCCCTCCTGTATAGGCATAGCATTCTATTTAATCAGATATTAGGGTTAGACAAATATGTACAAATAGTATAGTAGTATATAAACCCCAAGGACGATGCTGGGTAGATCCTCAGTCTAGTCTCTTGGTTTACACCTAAACTCAACTACCTAAGTCTCAAGACCTCAACTCTCTACTAACTGTAGCAAGTTAGTGTGACGATCCTTGCCGTCTTGTATATGATCTCTGGTAAACTCTTCATTGTAACAGACTTAGCATATACTTTTTGCTTGATCTTATCTTATCATTTCATGACTAATCTGATTGTGCTTATCTTCTGCTCTTCTTCCCAATTAGATCTATCTCCATTTGGCTATTCTTTACCATGGTCATTACTGTGTTCCTCTAGACTTCTAACGTGTGTAGCCAACACCCTTTTAATCACTACATGATTCTTTTCATTTCCGTGCTGTGCATGGCTATGGCACAGCCCAGTTCATTACCACTGCTGTGGCTTCTCTTTCATTTGATCTGCCACCTGCAGTATCAAACATGTTATTCATTTCCATTCCCCTCAGCCCTAAAGGCTGTGATATGCCTTTATCACTATTGGATAGCTACAGCATGGACTCTTACCTTAGTTGTAGCCCTACTGCGTAGGTATAGCATTCTACCTAATCAGGTATTAGGGTTAGACAAACATGTACAAATAGATAGTAGTATATAAACCCCAAGGGCAACGCTGGGTAGATACCCAGTCTAGTCTCTTGGTTTTCACCTGAACTTGACTACTAAGCCTCAAGACCATCTCAACTCTCTACTAACCGTAGCAAGTTAGTACTCCCTTTTCCTTTATTAGCTAATAGTAGTAGTAGAACCAGTTTCAAGTTCTCTCAAGGAGTTCAGCCATTTCAGTTAGTACCTTCTCTTTCTCTTTTTAGCTAATAGTTAGTAGTAAAGCCAGTTCAAGTTTGTGCTCAGGTTCAGCCGTTTCACAACCCATCAAAGGAAAATGGATATTTGCTCAGAAAAATGATAGCTGCAAGAAGGCTTGTTTTGTAGCCAAGTGCTTCACTCAAGTTTTTAGAATAGACTATGAAGAAACCTTCTCTCCAGTTGCAAGGTTTGAAACTGTTCATCTTGTACTCTCCCTAGCTGCCATCCATGATTGGGATATTGAGGCACTGTCAAGTCTGGGTCCTCCGGATGAGTCCAACGATGTCTAAAATGGAGTTGCAACAGGAGGGTGAGGAAAGGATGGGTGGAACGGAGGGGGCAAGGACATTTGGTGCAGGACTTATGTGTTGCACCCTTGTACTCATTATCCTCAGAGTCAGAGGTCAGATGAGCACAGAGCTCAAGGTCAGAAGTGTGAGGAGGAGACTAATTCAATATTCAAACTGAAGTATGTACAAGTTGGAGTACCATATTTATACTACAGAGTTCAGATGGATTAGTAACAGAATGTGACAGGTTGTCAAAGATGAAACAGAATGAGTAATGATATATCAAAGTTGAAGACAGGTTGGGGACATGCCTAAGACAGGTTGGAGAAAAGTCAGAGACAGATGTCCGAGACGGGTCCAGGACAGGTCAGAGACAGATGTTGGGCTGTCATACTAAGTGAGACACCTGCTCGAAGGAACTAAGAATGAGAATAACTGGAGGAGATCATACAAATCAGAAATATGAGAGACAAAATAAGAGATATCTAGAAGATCATACCGGAGATCATGCCAGAGATCATGCCAGAGAGTACTGGAGTTGGAGCAGTATGTGACAGGCACTAGATGTTAAAACAGAAAGGACAGGAAGCCAAGGTCTGTTGATTATGAAGATTGATCTATGGGCTTAAACAGACTGCACTTTAATGGAACAAGCAGCTCCACAAGTCACTCCTGGACATGGGCTTTCAACATCTCTATTCAGATTTAGGAACTTATATCAAGCACATAGGATTAGTAATTTTGATCATTCTTATCTACGTTGATGATGCTCTTTTTATTGGTAGTGATAAGAAACTCCTTCTTTCTCATAAAGGAGAGTTTATGAAGAAATGGAAATCTAGAGATTTGGAAGAAGTCAAGGAATATTCAGGAATGTGAATCACCCAAGATCATAAGAAACAAACCCTCACTTTGAATCAGCGTATATATGCTGAAAAAGTGGTTGAAAGGTTTTCTATACAGAACTGCAAGAACATTTCTACCCTCCTTCCTACAGGCTATAGTCCAAAACCAAATGTGAATCAAGCAAATGATTCACTTCAAGCTCATTATCAATCTGTCATTGGATCTCTACTCTATATCATGCTTGGAACTTGTCCAGACATTGCATATGCAGTAATCAAGATGTCTCAATTTTCTGCAAATCCTACTGAAGAACATTTGCAGAGAGTATTACATATTGTGCACTACCTTTGTACAACAAAGGACCTTTGCCTTCAGTATGTGGGAATAGGACCTAACAATGGTCTTGTTGCATATTGTGACACTGATTGGGGAGGCGATGTGGAGACTTCTAGGTCTACCACTGGATATGCAGTTTTTCTAGCAAATGGGATTATTTCCTGGATATCTCGAAGACAGAAAAGAGTTCAACTTTCCTCCACTAAAGCAAAATATTGTGGAATGACAGAGTGTGCAAAGCAATTGCAGTGAATTCAAAACTTCTATGAAGAAGTCAGATTCAAGCTCCCTCCTATTTCTATTTGTGTTAATAATCAAGGTGCTATATTCTTAGCCTCAAACCCTGCTCAAAAAGGACATAATAAACACATCAGACAAGATGAACATTATATCAGAGAAGCAGTTGTTGAGTTCAAGGAAGTGGAATTATTCTATATTTCCACTAACTCTCAACTTGCTGATATGTTCACCAAGAACCTTAGCAGAGACAAATTTGAGAGTGGATGAAAGGGCATTCATATGATCTCTTATTCTTCATAACATTCTCAGTGAGGAGGAGTGTTGGGATTTACAATTTCTTATTAGATAATTCTTATTCTGATCATAATCCTTCTAGACCATGTCACATGACTTTCATGTGATCTGTTCCAGAACATGGTCTATCTCCACTATTTATTGTTATGACATCATAGATAAGAGTTCTTATTGCTATAGGGTAGCTATACTGATACCATTGTATTCATTCTATAACATTCCATGTTATTCTCTGGTATTTACCAGTTTTATCCTTACTGTACATATGTACAAACATATCTCCTACAGTATATAAGGGCTAGATATTGAGCCATGCTCATAAGCCCAATACTCATACACATCTAACTTTTCTGTTGAGTTTCACTCCAGAATAGTATCTCTTCTCTATTCTCTCTTGACTACCAATACCAATTCTCAATCCAACCAAGTAAGTTTCCTACTTGGTTTATCAATCCTCTTCTCCCTGTGCACATGTCATATCCCGGACTTCAACTCTGGTCAGCACAGCGTAACTCCAGCACGATCTACTCAGGAAGGTGTTCCTCACCTCTGGACTTTGTTCATTATAGTACCCCTTGTTCTTCTTATCTTACATCTCCTTTAGTATTAGTTCTGCAGTCTCCATTCTCTGTCACTTAGAGTTCATTATGGAGCATAGCTCTGGTGACTGCTAACACTGGTCACAGCTCTGGACATTGTATTACTGGACTCCGTCCTATGTGCTCCATTCTAGTGGCATTTTTCAGTAGTATATATATTCTGTACAATTCCACTGTACTCTCCTCAGTACAAATATCGATTAAGTTTCCTCCACTTCCTCCAGTCTCCTTTCCTCTATCCTCTTCCTTAACTCTGTCTCAACAAGAACCGGACTAGAGCAAGAGCATGACACATATGTCCTGTGCTAAGTCCTCACACTCCTAAGTCCACCCATTACTATCTCCATCCAGACTTCGGTCCACCTCTGTACTAACCTCTGAACCTCCACCCCACTAGCTCGGACTTATCTGGAGTAACATCCTGGAGGGACCGGACTTGACAACACATTGAGGTAGCCTTGCTACTTCAATAAAAACTGGACCAAGCTCTGTTGGGGTGACAACAAGGTACAAAGACAAGAACAAGTACTGTATCATCTATGAGGTGTCACATAGATATACTATGATTCATGTGACTGTATGCCAATGGGCTTACAGCAACTTACCATATCAGACAACCACTTGAGTTAGTGCAATGCAGCCCTATCCCTTGTTTACCTGTGCTATCTCTCCCTCTGTGCAATATATCACTCTGCTCACAGCAGTTGGATGTTTGCTCACTTGTGTGCAGAACAGACCACAAAATTCTCAACGTAATGCAAAGTTCTGGGTGTGCCTGGGAAAGCAATCATGGCGAATGAACATCAAGTAAATTCCACCTGGGGTAATTTGATTTGGCATGCACCAAGCACTTCACTCAAGCTTCTCAACATGTAAGTGTTACAGTATCTAACACTGCCTTGAGAGTGTGTCTGCATAACTGATTGCCAAGTTGGATTATGATTAATTGGTCTTCTGCGCTCAAAATTACGCCGGTGTACTGACTCGGCAACCAACAAAACGATGCTGGTTCTCAGGTTCCAGGATTAGAAGCCTTTTGAACATCCTAAGGGTCAGGTAAGTAATCTCCGTTAGCACTCAAATTTAGATTCAGTCCCAGATCAGTCCAGATGACGAATGAAGTCAGATACCTTCCCTTTCTGCTGTGGACATTATGTGGACCAGGAATATTGGCAGGGAAACAATGTCCATGAGACCCTTCTATTTGTAGCATGCATCTCGGGCTCCAGTGATAAGTTAGTGATTTAAATAACAATAATTGTTATGAATTCGAAATTCTATCAGTCAGTAATCTGACTCATGGGAACCGAGAGGGATTGCTGGGAGATTATATTGTGGGGCAGAGACCACCAGCTGGTCACATTTGTTCTCAGGGATGACAATGAACAGATCAAAGCATTTGTCATGAAACCAGACGAAACTTATGCTGTCTATGTGAAGGCACTTTAAGCTATCCTGTAACTCCCACATCTTGCAAACACCGGGCCAAACTTTTATGATTTACATCAAGTCTACGTCACACTTTCGATCCTTCGTTCAAGAGTTTGAGGGCAAGAAAACGAATAACACCATGTTTCAAATAATGACTGACCAGCCAAGGCTACTTGCTTACGCCCAGCTGGAGTGACAACACACAGCCACTCTTCCTACATATTGCTAACAATCCTCAGCACGGTCTAACCCCATCCAGCTCGTACACCCACCCAAGGCAAGTATAAAAGCTGTCCCCCTAACTATTCAGTTTGCCTGGTCAGCAAGTTGTCTGCACGGAAACCCCTGTTTGGTGCAGGTTATTAGCATAGGTCAGGAACTGGTCAGAAGTGCTATGCATACATACAGCTACCAAGTTCGTGCAGAAGCAAAGGACGCCATTGGGACTTTGAGATCCCGTTAGGACTCTAGACAGGTATGGCTGAGAAAATTAAGTCCAGCACCAATCTGATTTAATCACATCACGGCATCCGAGTATTTGTTGCAGTACATAACTTCAGGTAATTCCCTTGTTTGCGAACTGGCTAGGTTACCAAGTTGAATCTGAGCGCATAAGCTGTGCCAAAAATTTGCTGAAGATGGTACATATGTGAGAACGCCGCACGACTGATGACAAGCTATCCAATTGGACCCCGGACGCACCTTCTGATCCCATATGGCCCATTACCCAAATCTCCGTCTGGGGAGGGGATAAAAGGACGACGGACTCACCCAAAGCCCTCAGGAAACCATTGCGTTGCCTTCAGTGAGTCTGAACACCTCCCCCTTTTCTACACACCGCTTCCACTGGTATCCCCAATGCTCACGCGTCATTCCTCTTCTCCAGTTTGCGATCATATCCTATCTGTGTACAAACCGTCACTCCAGACACTAAATCAGATTCAGGTATGATGCTTTGTCGCCGCTTGGAGCATTAGTTTCTGACGGCAAAACGACAGGACCATGGGAGCCGTACGCATCACGAACAACACCACTCGTACCATTCATGTCCGTGTCACTAATTTCAGTGACGAAGGAGAGATATACTTCTATGATATCCAACCCGGACAGACTGAATCGTGGGGCAGGAACCACTGGCAGGTCGCCTTCGTTCTCAGGGACGACAATGGACAGACCGAAGTATTTGTTGTGAAACCTGACAATACTTACATTGTCGGGTGAATGCATCTCGAGTATCTAGGAGAAATTGTACCGGTTTCTTGGCCCAGGTGTAAGTCAGCAGAGATGTGAAATGGTCATTCTAGTATGTGTTGCTTGTGTCAGTACATGTTGCCCGTATCAGTATTGTGTGTCGTTTCCATGAAGTGGTGTGCAGGAACGGATAATCTACAGACAACCGGGGGAATTACAGACGCTGTGTAGTAGGACGGTAGGTGTGAGATCGATGTTGCTCAGATATAAATTGAAGACATACGACGAGCATATGTTTGTGCGACCGTCGTTCGTTTCTCGAGGGTCTATGGGTCACAAGAAGGGTAGAAGGGTAGTGTGAGACGACCACGGCAGGCACAAGGTGGGACTTCACATCGTAGGTACTTCAAATTTTGGATATTCCAAGGTCTTGCCGCACGGAGCAGCAACTCGGACTTGGGTGAGGTCTAGGCACCGCCTAGTCGCTCCCACTACTATTTTCCGTCGGTATGTACAGCCAAAATTACGAAGGATACAAACCTTGGTTGATCTGTTGGGCTTCGAAGGGGTGGGGCCGTCACGGAGTACTATAGCACTCGGACCTGGTGCATGCTGCCCCGTGCGTCGAGACCTTGGAATGTTCTACTGTATCCCAACTCGAACGCACGACCGTAACCGTAACTGTTTTGCCACATCGACAAGAAAGTGGTCAGTACACAAGACACCGTGATGCATCGGGTGGACAAGGAGAGGCTTGGAGTACTCACGTCCTACATGTGATGACATTGTGTAAACAACTCAAGTCTTCTTTTGGTCTCCCCATATAGAGCATTCCACACACCTCCTAACAACAGCCCGCTTAGCTCAGTGGTAGAGCGCGTCACTCGTAATGATGAGGTCGGTTGTTCAATCCAGCCAGCGGGCACTTGGTCTTTTTTTTTCCACCTCCTTTTGATTCCATGTCTCGAAACGCGTCCCAACTATTTAGATTTTTTTCGATGCAGTGCAATACGTTCCATGTACAACTACACTCCGACGTCGTCGTGCGGTGGACGCAATAGAAAAAGTGGTTTGGTATACTATACAAGTTTCAGTCGATATACGAACGAACGAAACAAAAAATAAAATGTGAACAATGGGGATACATGTGTGTTTAATCAACGCCTCGGCAAATCAACGAAAACGAAGACGGAGAAAGAGAGGCGGAGGGGAAAAAAA
>JBBPUB010000418.1:0-15094 GCA_038094415.1 Xerocomus alliaceus
AAGATATGGGACAAACAAGATCAAACACTTGCAGGGTTAAAGATAGTACTTGCTCTTGGCATTCTAACACCACTTAGATCATGTGATTTGGTTGTCATGGCACTAAGATATAGCCATTTTAAAATGACATGTTATTGAGACACTTATTTGAGCATCATTTCAGATCTAGACTTTTAGTATTTAGTGGGCTCTTCTTTGGCCCTTATCACTGCCTTTAACCTTCTAGGTATACTTTCAATCAATCTTTGACACTTCTTAACCTCAATCTTGCCCCACTCCACCACAATTCTCTCCCAAAGCTTCCATACTTTTTTTGATGGTCTTTGTTATATGCCGTTCCTACTCTGGAACTCCACATCAAACTTCTCAACAACTCCAGAGTGATCTCTGTTCACATGTGTAGAATCTCTGGACCCATGTGACTTTTCCTTTTATATTCATCTTTGTTCTCTGATGGGCTGTGCCTGTCCATTTTGTTGGATCTTTGTTCTTAGATGTGCAGTCTGGCATATCACATCTCCAGTGCACTGCTCTGGGTTTCTCATTCCTGTCTTAGTTATCATTCCATTCCACAGCTACTCTGTTAGTAATGTGATACAACTCTAGTAGTATAAATATTGTAGTTACTTCATTGTAGATCCCTTAGTCTGAATATTGATTTGGATAACTCTGGTTGTCTTCCTCCTTACCCTCACACCCCTCCTCTGAAGAGTTGAACCTATGCAAGGCATGACACATAAGTCCTGTGCCAAGACTCACCCCTCTGCTTCACTACTCTGCTCCTACTCCTGTGCCCTTAGACTTCCTTCCAGAGAACTGGAGTGACTGATCTTAACAGTATATTCAGACTCCCATTTGTGTAGGTTCTCTGTCACCATCAAGCATGAGCAGTCATCAGTACTATCCACCTCAACACAAAGCCCTTCAGTCTGCATTTGGTAGTTATTGCTCCATTCCAGGCAACCTCCTCAGCATCTCCACTTGCCCTCAGTTCTCCACCTCTGTGTACCTTGCACACTATGGAAGCTATGTCTTCACAACCCCTAGATTATCTATGGGCACTCTGCCACCTGAAGATAGATGTACTCAGTTCCCTCTGTCACACCCTGCTTGTTCTAGTGCTCGCTCCACTCCTAGGAACAGCACTCTGCTTGTCTTCAAACCTTTCACACAATTGGCTAACACCATTAAAGCCATGAACTCCAAACTCCTGTCCAACTCTGCTTCGACCACTCCTAAAATCCATTCACTGGATTGTTTTGATGGCCTCCATCCATCAAAACTCCACTCCTTTGTCACATAATGTGAACTTAACTTCCAAGCTCGCCCATGCTTATTTTGCACTAATTGAGCCAAGGTCACATTTGCGCAGTCTTACCTCTCTGGTACCACATTAGAGTATTTTGAGCCAGACCTCCTTGGAGTTGACACTCCACAGGATTGCCCATTATGAATGGATGATTGGTATTCATTCCTTCATGAACTTCAGTCAAATTTTGGCCCTCATGATCCAGTTGCTGATGCTGAAGCAGCCCTCACATCACTCTGCATATCTGACTCCAAAAGGATCTTCTGATATATAGTTGAGTGGAATCATTCTGCTTCTCAGGTCTGAGAATGGGGCTCTGGTGCACTCCACCGAAGCTTCTACTTAGAACTTTCTGATTGCATCAAAGATAAACTTTCTCATCTTGAGAAGCCCTTCACTATCTATGAACTTCATTTTATGGCTCAGGAGATTGACCACCAGTATTGGGAATGCCAGAAAAAACAAACTGGTAGCCCTCCTCCCTCCTCTGACTTGTCTTCATCAACTCCATTCATCTCTGCAACTCTGGATGAGCCTTCCACAGATCCTCTTCTGTTCTCAGACATTTCCACTGAAGCATCACCTGTGACTTATGACCTCTCATTCTCCAATTCATCCGACTCTCCAACTCCACTCTTGGGCTCTGACAGTCACCTTCATTCAGAAGAACAACTTCACCACATCAACCTCACACTCTGTATGTTCTGCAGTTCTGCAGAACACTCCGTGACTTCTTGTTCCCACTCTGACTCTCACACTGCCATGATGTGTGCATCTATTCCTTCCTCTGTGTTCTCGAGTTTCTCTGACTCCTCTTCCTCATCAGATGATTGACCTCTGCTCCTCTCCAGACCTCTGTCCTTCCTGTCCTTATCCCTGTACTATCTAGTATCTGGTATACTTTGTTTAATTTTGTTCTCTCTGTTACTCCAACTTCATTTTCACCTGTGTTTACTTGTCTTTTCCACATTTGCTTATTTCTTATCTTTTCTTTCTGACCTCCTGCCCCTCTGGTCCTGCTGTATCCCAACTCCACACCTCCTCCATTATTCTGCCATGTTGACCTGATGCACTCCATATTAGGTGTAGCATTCTGATGTGTACTCTGCATACCTTGTTGGATTCTGAACTCATGCACCATCAGATACCACTCAGCCCTCCCACTTTTTCGTCCATTGATGACTTAGGTTTGAAGAGCAACTTCTTCTGGGTACTAATGTTTGAAATGCCAACCTCCTGGGCTCACTCTGTTCTATCTGCTATGACTTCATTCCTCTGGACATCTGCCTTTTGGCACCTCTGTCTGCTCACCTTTCCTTGGCCTCCACATCCTCTCTGCTGCTTCAGCTTAAGAGGGGGATAGGAGTCCACCCATATCATTCTGGTCTTCACTCCTCCATGCTTGCATTCTCCATACATATCTGCACCCTATGTGCACTCCACACAACTCTGCACAACTTCTATAGTAGTTCTGTCCTACCTGTGTTCTGCTTCTCTGTCCTTCATTTTTGCAGAATTGGCTTCATAATGTGGACTATTTACAGTGTCTACTACTCTGATTCATGGTCCACCACCAATGAGCTGGCCTCACTCAACTCCTCCAACTCTGCTATCACCTCCTCTGCCTCATCCTCCTCTGGCTCCAAGTCCACCTCCTCTGCACCTCTAAAAGCCTGTCATGTCAGGATGTTGACCAGACTGTGCATCCAGTAATTATGGATGCTCAGCTGATCATTCATCTCCTTCAGAGTAAGCTGGACTCTGGTGATTGCCTTCACAATCCCACAAAGGACACTGGTGTAGTCCCCCTCCACTCCTTCACTCCAGCTCAGCCCCAGTTCACCCTTCATCTCCACATGGATAATCCTCTTCTTTTTCTTCTTCAGCTTCTCCACATTATCATCCGCCCTTCTCTTCCTCCACTCTGGTTTCGGTTCCTTGTTGGGCTACACGCACCTCTGCCGCACATCAATGCAGGGCTGGCATGACCTTGCCTTGCCTGCTCTGGCCTCACACTCCAAGCCCCTCTACACACACCTCTCATATGGCTCACACTCCCAACATATTACTGCCCTATATTTTTCCTTGTCACCACATTGCTGCACAGTGATCTCCTTCACCTATTGACAATCAACTCCAAACCATTTTAGACACAAAAAAGACTTACTCATTGCATTACCATGTTCTTCTCAGCTTGATGCTCTTTTATCTCTTTTCAAGTGATCTCCACCACTTCCTCTGCCATCTGCTTCTCTTCCTTGGCCTTCTGCTTCTCTTTCTCAGCCTTCTGCTTAGTCTCTTCCTTCACTCTTTTCACTTCTTCCTTTGCCTTCTTCTGTGCCTCCTCCTTCTTTGCCTTTGCCCTCCATTTATGCTCTGCATACTTTATGTCTGCAAGCTCCTTAGTGTTGTCATCATGCTCAACAAGCTGGGTGTTGTCCCACTCTATAATCTTCATGATATTGGACATTGTGGCAGGAGATGGTGGTAGTTTGACAACAAAAGGAATTCACACTCCAGCCTTTATGCACATCTGTCCACCTTTTGGACTCCACTACTCCACCTTGTGTGTGCTTAAGGCCTTCAAGGGCTCAGACCTAAGAGGGGGATACTGTCATATGCCATTTCTACTCTGGAACTCTGCATTCAACTTCTCAATAACTCCAGAGTGATCTCCTCTGTTCATGTGTGTAGGATCTCTGGACCCATGTGACTTTATGTTCATCTTTGTTCTCTGATTGGCTGTGCCTGTCCATTTTGTTGGATCTTTGTTCTTAGATGCACAGTCTGGCATATTGCATCTCTGGTGCACTACTCTGGGTTTCTCATTCCCATCTTAGTTATCATCCCATTTTGCAGCTACTCTGTTAGTAATGCAATACAACTCCAGTAGTATAAATATTATAGTTACTTCGTTGTAGATCCCTTAGTCTGAATATCGATTTGGATAACTCCAGTTGTCTTTCTTCTTACCCTCACACCCCTCCTCCAAAGAGTTGAACCTACATAAGGTGCAATACATAAGTCCTGTGCTAAGACTCACCCCTCTGCTCCACTACTCCACTCCTACTCCCTTGCCCTTGGACTTTCTTCCAAAGGACCAGAGTGACTGATCTTAACAGTCTTGAATAGCTGTTGAGCTTTTTTTTCAAGATTTGTCAGAGATGCTCAATAGGACTAAGATCTGAAGACTGAGCTGGTCAATCCAGAAGTTTGATCCTATAGAAGTCAAGCCAATCCTAAGCTTTTTTTGAGAAGTGCTTGGGGTTATTATTCTGCTAAAAGATTATGCTCTCTGTCATATCCCAGACTTCAACTCCAGTCAGTGCAGTGCAACTCTGGCATGATCTACTCAGGAAGGCATTCCTCACCTTCAGACTTCATCCATTATAGTTCTCCTTGTTCTTCTTATCTTACATCTCCTTTAGTATTAGTTCCATAGTCTCCATTCTCCATTACTTAGAGTTCATTATAGAGCATAGCTCCAGTGACTGCTAACACCAGTCACAGCTCTGAACTTTATATTACTGGACTCTGCCCTATGCACTCCATTCTAGTGGCATTTCTCAGTAGTATATATATTCTATACAATTCTACTATACTCTTCTCAATACAAATATTAAATAAGTTTCCTCCACTTCCTCCAGTCCCCTTCCCTCTATTCTCCTTCTTATCTTTGTCTCAATGAGGACTGGACTAGAGCAAGAGCATGACACATACATCCTGCACTAAATCCTCACACTCCTAAGTCCATTCCATTACTATCTCCATTCAGACATCAGTCCACCTCTGTACTAACCTCTGAACCTCTGCCCCACTAGCTTAGACTTATCTGGAGTAACATTCTGAAGGGACTGGACTTGACAGTATATTTGTACTCACACCTTGTTCTAGTCTTCAAACCTTATGTCTTGCACTCACACTTACAACACCTGCTTCAGAACCATGGCTATCTTTGGTAGTTCCTGAAGTATTCCTAGTAAATATGTTAGCTTCACTGCTCATGGCCACATCCCCTTAATTTCTGGTATTTTTAGATGTAACTCCCATTTGACAGTGCTGCCCTTAGAGTGATCTCCACCATCTCCTCATTTTTAGGAGTTGGCTGGTGAAATGGCAGAATCTGAAGGGAACTTGAACTGGTTCTACTACAACTATTAGCTAAAAGGAAGTGAAAATACTAACTTGTTCTGTTGAGGAAAGAGTTGAGGTGGAGAGGTCTTAGTAGTCAAGTTCTGGAAAAAACCAAGAGACTAGACTGGGGATTTACCCAGTGTCGTCCTTGGGGTTTATATACTACTAGAGTATTTGTACATGTGTGTCTAACCCTAATACCTGATTAGGTAGAATGCTATGCCTACACAGTAGGGATGCAGCTAAGGTAAGAGTCCATGTTGTAGCTATCCAATAGTGATAAAGGTGTACCACAGCCTCTAGGGCTGAGGGGAATGGAAATGAATAACACATTTGATACTGTGGGTGGCAGATCAAATGGAAGAGAAGCTGCAGCAGCAGTAATGAAGTGGGCTATGCCATAGCCATGCACAGCACAGAAATAAAAAGAATCATGTGGTGATTAAAAGGGTGTTGGCTACACACGGTAGAAGTCTAGAAGTATATGGTGATATTTGTGGTAAAGAATAGCCAAATGGAGATAGATCTGATCAGGAAGAAGAGCAGAAGATAAGCATGATCAGATTAGTCATGAAATAATAAGATAAGATCAAGCAAAAAAGTATACACTAAGTCCATTGCGATGAAGAGTCTACCAGAGACCATATATGAGACAGTAAGAATTGTTACACTACCCCCCACTTAAAAATCATTGTCCAAATAATTGAAGGGGAGACAATGAGTCGGGACCACAGTGATATTTTCAGGACATTTCTGGAAAAGGAAAAGGAACTGTTTAGGATCAATAGTAAGGGCTCGCAGAGCCGAGGGGTGATTGTAATAGAAGTCAGAAATAGCCTCCTTGGCATTAGTAAGGTTGGAGTGTGGCTCCCAAGTTCGTTCTGTTTCATCATATCCTTTCTAATGTACCAGATATTCCAGTTGATGTTGCTGATATCTGCTGTCCATAATGAAATCAACTTCCCATTTGTTATCTCTATCCTCTGTAACTTTAACAGGACCAGGCCATTCAACTGGCTGACCTTCTAGATGTTCCTTGTAAGGTTTAATATGAGAGATATTAACAATGGGATGGATCCTCATGGATCTAGGAAGTTTTAGTTCCACTACATTGGTTCCTATTAGCTTTGTAATAGTGAAGGGTCCCAGCCATTGTTCTGAGAGCTTCTTTGATGCACGTGTGAGTTTAAGGTTTTCTGTGGATAACCAAACTTGTTGGCCCACACTATATCCAGGGGAATTGCTATATGATTGATCTGTATACTTCTTCTGATGTGCTTGTGCCACTTTCATGTTTTGCTGTACTTGATCAAATGTGGTAGCCATCTCATCAGCAAATCTAACAGCAGCGGGTGCTTTATCTGTCTTTGGCAGTTCTATTTCCATCCTGGGGTTATATGAATGCATGACTTCAAAGGGGGTCTTCTTGGTAGAAGCATGTTGTTTAGAATTAATAGAAAACTGGGTGATAGCAAGCCAATCAGCCCATTGATCTTGCTTTTCTAAACAAAAGATTCTCAAAAACTTCTGAACTTCTTTATTAACAATTTCTGATTGTCCATCTGTTTGCAGATGAAAAGCAGTGCTTAGCTTGGTTTCAATAGATAAAGCTTCATTAATCTCAGTTATAACTTGCACTGCAAATTGTGGTCCACAATTGGAAACAATAGAAGATGGAAGTCCATGATGCTTCCACACATGGTTTAGAAACAATTGTGCCATATCCAGGGTACTGCACTACTTAGTGCATGGGATTAGTTCTACTTCTTTTGAAAATTGATCAACTACTATGAGAATTGTGTCAAAAGAACATGATTTAGGAAGATCAGTAATGAAATCTGCAGAGATGTGACTTTAAGGAGTTTCTGGAATTGGCAAAGGGTTTAAAAGACCGCTTGGGGCTTTATTGGTTCCTTTGAATCATTGACATCTTTCACAGTGGTTTATGTATTCTTTGACAAATGTTAACAATCCAGGCCACCAATAGAATCTGGAGATCAACTCCATTGTTTTTTCATATCCTGGATGTCCAGCGATTGGTGAGTCATGATATAATCTGAGAATGTCCATCTTGATCAGGGCAGAGTCAGGTATGTATATGTGGCCTTGTGGATCATGCAACAGGCCATCTTCTCCTTCAAGTAGAAAGTGTTTTCTGCTGAGATAAATGGTATCTTTCTTTGTTAGCTTGCAAAGCTCATTGAATATGGATTTATTAAGTTGTTTGCCTTTATCAGAGATGAGAATTGGAGTATCTTGCTCCATAGATCCAATCTGCTCTGGTAGAATGACTAACACTCCTTTATTGTTGTTTTCAATTCCTACAGCATGGTCCTCTCATCTAGAAAGGGCATCTGCTTTTCCCATTGTAGCTCCTGGCTTATGAATCCATTTTAGTTGAAATCTAGAGAGATACTGCACCCATCTTGCTTGTCAGTGATTTAGATCTTGCCTAGTCTGATATCACTGGAGATTTTGATGATCATTCTAGACTTCCACAGGAAATCTAGCTCCTTTGAGATAATGTCTCCATTCCTCCAGTGCTCTAATGACTGAAAGCATTTCTTTATCTGAGATGGGGTAATTTCATTCAGCCGGCTGCATGCTATAAGAAGTGTATGTGACAGGGTGCCATTTGTCTTCTTTCTTAATTGAGAGCACAGCTCCCATGGTGTAATCTGAGGTGTCAGCTTCTAAACGAAATTCACAATCTATATTGGGATAAGCCAAAACTGGGGCTATTACAAAGGTGTTTTTGAGCATATTAAATGCTTGTTGTTGAGGTGCACCCTAATTAAAGGATGTCTCCTTCAATAAATCATTAAGTGGTCTAGCCACCTACAAGAAGTTGGAAATGAATCAGCGATAGAAGTTTGCTAATCCCAGAAAGCTTTTTACTCCTTTGAGATTTGAGGGAATGAACCATTGAGTTATGGCCTCAACCTTCTTTGGGTCCATAGAAATGCTGTTTTTTTCCACAATCATGCCAAGAAAATCTACTTCAGTGACACGAAAGCAACATTTAGGGGCTTTCACAAAGAGGTCATTCTCTTTTAATCTCCTAAGGACTTCTATAACAATTTGATTGTGCTCAGCTTGATCAGAAGTTTTAGTGAAGATGAGCAAGTCATTTATGTAGACCACTACCATGTCATCCATATCCATGAAGATTTCATTCATCATTGCTTGGAAAGTGGTGGAGGAATTGCATAACCCAAAGTACATCACAAGGGGTTCATACACTTCTCAGAAGCATATGAAAGTGGCTTTCCATTCATCTCCCTCCTTGATGTGTACATTATTATATCCCCATCTGAGGTCCATCTTGGTAAACAACTTCATGTCTTTGAGCTTATCGACCAGTTGCGAAATAAGGGGTAATGGATAGTTATTTTTAATGGTTCATTCATTTAGATAACAGTAATCCTGTACCATGCACTTTCCTCCATCCTTCTTTGGGATAAAGAAGACAGGGGATGTTTGAGGTGATTTTGAGGGACGAATATAGCCTTTCTGCAATTGTTCATCTAGAAATGCCATGACTTCTTCCTGTTTATCCACTGATAAGGGAATAATCCTTCCTTTCTTAGGTTTGAAATTGTCTTGCAAATCTATTGTGTGATCCCATGGTTTTTGCAAGGGCATTCACTTGGAATCCTTTTTAGAAAAGACCATGAGATAGTCATGATACTCTTCTGGCACTAGCTGCTCAGAGGGTATCTCTTTCAGTTGTACTCATTCTAGTACCTTATCCTTTTTCTGTTAATGGATCTAGTGATACACTTGGTATGACTGATCATGCTGTTCTTTTTGTAGCATTTGTAAAAACTTGCTTGGGGTAGAATCACCTTGTTGGAGATTTCGACAGTGCTGGGGACATCTTGTTAATCTAACCTTTCTGGTAGTCCAATCTATTTCTAGATTGTGGCACTGTAACCACTCATATCCCAGAATAAACTCAAACTTTCCCAGATTGGTGACCTCAGCAGTTAATTTCTCATGATGACCTTCATATTTCATAACAAGCTGACAATTATGTGTTATTTTTCCAGCAGCATTTAAGGTTCCATCAGCATTGTATACAGGGATAGGATGTCATAACGGTGTTAAAGGTAGATGAAGACGCTGTGCAAATGTTTGATCAATGAAGATTACATTTGTGCCAGAGTCTAGGAGGGCAGTTGTTTTGGTAAAAGGGATATTTATTTTCAGGATTATCTTGATTGGAAGTACTATATCCTTTTTAGAATTAAGAGAGCATAGGAAGTGAAGCTCTGCTTCCTTCTCAGTATTGGATAAGAGTTCATTAAGATCTGACTCAGTCAAATAAGATACATTGTCATTACATTATGTTGTTTTTGTGTGAGTGTTGGAGTTTCTTTGTTCATACTCCTTATCTCCACTACTTCTGGGAAAACTTCCCTGCTTTTGGTTATATGTGAATCAAGCACTGGTGTTTTGTCCTGGCCAAGCTCATTATCTAAATGAGATCCACATGACAGCAAAGATAAAGTTTCTTCTATTTCCAGAATAGCATATTGGTTTGGGCTTCCCACTTTCCCAGACTTAAGGGGTTGCCCTAATCTTTTCCCTTTTTGAAAGAGATTGTTTCATAATCTTGGAATCAGGCACAAGCTTCATCAAAGGACATGCCCGCAACTGATTTGTTCCAGTTCTGGCTTTTACCCTTGTCCTTTGGTAGACTCTCAGGTACAGGGGATGGATCTTGACTCATTCTCTGATGTTACATGATGGTTGGCTCATTATGCACCACTTGGCATGTTCTCCTCTGAGGAATTTGCACTTCTCACATGCCTTTTTAGATTTAGTGCATTTTGAGGTGACGTGTGGTCCTTGACAATTAAAGCATTTAAGGGGTTTTCTTTCTTCCTTTTGAATGGCATCTACATCCATGGCATTGGGATCTCGCAATGGATGAGCAATCCTATCTGTGGTTCCCTATTAGATAAAACCAAGGAGTTCCTGGCATTCTCTATACTCCTTGACTTTAGTCATGAATGTGGTGCAATCTGAATAGCAGCCATCTCACAAGAATAGGTATTTTACCATATCTTGATTCATGTTTCTTTTGAGGATCTGCAAGATCTGATCTCCATCATATTCAGCTTGTAATAGATAATTTTCCAACTTTACAAGATATTGGGCTACTGTTATTTTGTCAGTTTGTTTTAGATTCTCAATCTGTCATCTAGCCCATTCTTTCTCATTGGTTAGTTAGAAATGGAGTTCCACGAGTTTCTTAAACTCAGGCCAATCTGTAGATTCTCCTTTTAAGATCTTGTTGAGATGTGCTCAGGCAAATGCTCTGGCATCTCCTTTCGTCATTTGTGATAATATAGCTTTCACACCTACTTCTCCTCTTAGTGCACCTATATTCTCTTGTCACCATACTTGTGCTTTTATTCACCATTTTTCGAATTTTTGTCCTCTGATTCCATCATATTCCCCTGGATCTGCTACTATTTTTGTTATGCGAGCAGTAGAGTGGGAAGAAGGATCAGCTTTCATTTGTTCTTCCATTTCTTCCATGTCTTCTCAAAGCTTTTTGTTTTCTTGTAATATTTGCTCCATAGCCCAGCTCTGGATATTGAGGAAATCTTTTAAATGAATCCCTAATTAGAATAAATCATTTTTAGAAGATCCAGCTAGTGCATCCAGTGCATTGGAAAGGTGTTTGGGTAGTAATATGATTTAATCAAATGCGGCTATGGTGGCATTATCATCTTCTTCAGATCTAACCAGAGGTGGCACATGCCAATCGTTGTTATACCAACCTCTATGGTATCTCCAATTATCTCCGGAGGCTTTTGTTGGGCTTATGATGCTGAAGCTTATTCCAAATGGGTTTTCTTCAGTTTTGTAGATGTGTACTACTGCAAGTATGGGTGCATTGTGTTCAACGACTTGTTTGATGATCCAGCAAATTACAGTGGTGGTGACTAGGAAAATTCCTACAATGGTGGCAAGGATGAGTTCAAACATTGAAATCATCTAACACTGGTGGGGGTTGCAGTGGAGTCCTTCACTGAAAATCCAACCTTTAGAGGTTGCATTTGTGGTGGGAACTACTCCAATAAATGTGAAGAAGGGAGAACAGAATGTTCTTGTTTGGTTTCCTATGAAGAGGATTGGGACTTGTGAGTCTGTTGCATATTTAGCAATCCACCTAAGAAAGTAGATTGTGATGATGTAAAAGGTCAGGCAAAATGAGAGGAGAATGACAAATGTTTGCATTCAATATTTGTAAGAGCACAGTGAAAGGTTTCATAATCCTATCCTACTTCCTCTTTCTATTCCCTGCTTTATCTTCTGCTGGTATTGTCTTCTTTGCCTTTTTCTAGAAGATGGTGCAGGTGCTTCTTCAAATTCATATTCTGACCACCCTTCTGATAGGTGGTATTTAGGAAGATTAAAGGTTTGGCTATAAAAATTTGCCTGAACCATCAAAGCTGAAGCATAAAATCCCCTCTCTTCTTCTAAGGGCAGCCAATGCAGTGGTAACTGATTAGTTGTTACAGTTTTACTCCTTCATCATTGTGTTTTCCTCCTCAGTATTACTATTCCATAGTATCAACCACCGTTCTTCTTTACGTACGTAGAACGTTACTTCATCCTGGTGGTGACTCCATGTTCTGCAGCTTTTATCACTTTGTAATCCTTTACCGTTATCTTGGGATGCTTATCTCTCCACAGTCGCTTCTCTCACAGTGGCTTAGTCTCCCCACCTTCCATAGCATTCCATATGTTTCTTTTATCTACCTTTATATTCTGTGCCCTGTATTGTAGTCTACATTCTTGGTCTATGCAATTATACGTAACCTTGAGTCCGCTGCACCATTGCACTGTGTCCCCTCGTCCCCTCGATCCCATTGAACCTTTGCCCAAAAGCCTCCACACCAAGTTCCCTTCGCCCCCAGACACAGGCTTAGGCTACTCGTGTAACAAAAGACCAAGAATCTTCCTACATCCCTCTTATCTAAGAGTTGGATGCACCCCACTGAGTCACCATAGCCCACAGACCCTCCCGCCGAATCTCTAGATCTTTCAGCACACACTCTGACTCTGAGTCAGAGTCCACACCCCCAGCATCCCCAGCCATTAGACCCAGACAATTCCCTGGCATATCCTCAACCACCCCCACCAGAACCTCGCCGTACCCAGGCCCTAGTACCCCTCTAGCACCTTCACACCCATTAACCCCACTGTTCCCCACTCACACCCCATCCCCAGTCACCCCCATGTCTACCCACAGCACTGAACTCAAAGCCGCTCTCCCTGCTGACTTCTCTGGCGAACAAGATGACGCCACCTGATGGATTAAGGCCATGAAGGCCTATTTCTCCATTAACACAGCTCTTTACAATAGCGATGAGACCAAGATTATGACCACCTTGAACAAGCTCAGCAAGGGACAAGCCGTCCCTTTTTCTGAGCTATGGTATGATAAACTCACAGATCCCAACACCGCTGCCAGCGAAAAGACCTTCGATAAGTTCATAGAGAACTTCGAGGGAATGTTCTTCCCCTTTGATACCAAAGCCACTGCCCGCCTTGCCCTGTCCAAACTTGTCCAGAAATCTTTCCGTAAGCCTAGCGGAGAGATTGACGATGGATTCCAGAAGTACATTATAGAATTCCAGAACTTAGCCATCTGAGCAGGGATCACTGATCACGCCATGCTCATCGACGCCTTCTCTTTGGACATTGACCAGCGGATTGCCATCATGGTCCTCTCTATGGACAAAGTCCCCACTAAGATCAGAGATTGGCTGGACAAGGCCAAAGTTTTCCACATGCAGATTGCCCGCATCGAAGCCCTGAAGAAGGGAAAGTCTATCCCTTCCCTCCTTAGAACCCCCAGAGATCCCAATGCCATGGATGTTGACGCCATTCGACTCACAAAGTTAACCCCTCAGGAAAGGACCAAATGCATCAGAGAAGGACGTTGTTTCAGATGCTGCCGCATGGGCCACAATGCCACCCAGTGTCGTTCCTACCCTCATAACCCCCCTAGTCAAACTATCGCAACCACTCCCACCGCTATATCACCTGCCGCTCCCAGCTCCACCCTCACAGCCCCCACCCCCCCACACGCACCCACTCTCTCCACGCTACAGACGCTTGTTCATCATCTCCAAACCAAGGGAAAGAATGAGGACGAGATCCTTCAGGTTCTCCAAGCATGCTATGAAGATTTCCCTGATGAACAACTCCCCACAACGTCTTTTTAGAAGGAGAGGGTGTGCCAACGTCTCCCTCCCATGTAATAGTAGGACTGCCTAGTTATTGCACAATCAGAATCCCCATTCGCCTCAAAGTGCAGTCCGAAATCATTGATACCATTGCTCTCATTGACAGCAGAGCCACAGGAAATTTCATAGACAAATCTCTAGTTCCTCACCTGAAATGTGGAGTGCGAGCCCTCTCAGAACCAATCCTTGCCTGGAACGTCGATGGAACTGAAAACCACCACAGAACCATTAAAACAAAGCTCAAGGCAGAGCTCAGCCATCAGGACTTTACCAACAATGTCGAGCTGCTCATTCTGGAACTTGGCAAGAAGCAGGTGATTCTTGGGATGCCTTGGCTGCGGAAGTGGAACCCCCAGATTGACTGGAGGACGAAGTCCCTTCTGCTCCCACAGGATTGCCTTGAAGAGAGTCTCAACAAAATCACCATCTCCACCCAGCTTGCTCAGGACAACCTCCTCCAGACCACCGCCTTACCTGCTTGGTGTAAGGAATACAAGGACGTATTCTCTGAAACCACATTCAATGTGTTACCTCCCCATCGCCCATATGATCACACCATCAATCTAAAATCCTCGTTTCTCCCAAAGATCGCCAAAGTATATCCACTGAACCCCAAGGAAAAGGACACTTGTAAAACCTTCATTGACGAAAATCTCAAGACTGGCCAAATCCTCCCCTCGAAATCCCCCCAAGCTTCCCCGTTCTTCTTTGTTTCCAAGAAGGATGGCACGTTACGTCCATGCCAGGATTACCGATACCTCAACTCGCATACAATCCGCAATGCCTATCCCTTACCCCTCATATCTGATCTAGTTGACGACATGAAAGAATCTACCCTCTTCACTAAGCTGGACATAAGGTGGGGATATAACAACATACACATCCGGGAGGAGGATCAATGGAAAGTGGCGTTTATCACTCCTTTGGGACTTTATGAACCGACAGTCATGTTCTTTGGGTTCTGTAACGCTCCACCTACATTCCAGGCATTCATGAATCACATTTTCGCAGATCTTTTAGCCGAAGGTTGGCTTAAGATCTACATGGACAACATAGGCATCCACACGAAGGACAATCTGGAGATTCATCACCAACGTATCAAAAAGGTTTTCGAACGACTTAGGGAGCACAAACTTTTCTTGAAACTGTCGAAATGCTCATTTAATACCCCCACCATGGAATACCTAGGGATGATCATTGGACAAGGAAAGCTTCAGATGGACCCGGTCAAACTCAATGCCATAAAGGAATGGCAACCCCCATCATCAGTCAAAGGAATCCGCAGTTTCCTTGGGTTTGCCAATTTTTATCGAAAGTTCATCCCCAACTTTTCCAACATCGTAGCCCCCCTCACTCTCCTTATCAGAAAGGACGAACC
>JBBPUB010000419.1:0-15089 GCA_038094415.1 Xerocomus alliaceus
CCCGTACAGGCCTCGGGTTAGCAGTCAGATGACGCAAAAAGTTACGATGATGTCTTGGCATGTAAATTTGCATACGGCGTAGTAACGTCCACTTGGCATTGTGTCCGGCATCTTCACCAGCGTTGCAATTGTCCAAACCGAGGAAAATGTCTAGGGCATGGATTAGAGCGCTCTGTCCGGCACTCGGCCCGGACAAGTCTGTTGGTAGTTCTATCTCCGGGTGTTCGTCGAGCCCCTCAAAGACCCACTTCCTGTTCATCGGATCGGAGTCCTCGCCACGAAACCAAGGTCTGATGCTGTGATAAAAGAACTCTGGATTGCATCCTTTTCTGACATCCAGCAGAATGCTCGTCAGGTCGTCGACAACGGAGGCAAGTTGGTGGAGGTATCCCGTAATGCGCCGCACTGCGATCTCATCTCCGACGAACATTTCGTCCATTGTAGCGCGCATGAGCTCGAGGGCTTCCACACCTCTGATCTCGATGCGTGCCGAGGCAAGGAAAAACTCTTGTTCGTCGTTTGTACCGGTGATGAGGTCTTGACAACGGAGATTGTCGAGCGCGGGTGGAGTTGTCCGATCTGCGGGAGATTTGAGTGACCAGTTATAGAGAACAGTGTCGGAGTATGTCGCGACAGGAGGGAGCTGGAGATGCGCTGCAACTTTGAGGAGGGGGATGGAGATGTTTCGTGGGATACAAATCTCAGCATCAAGTGGGAGTGTGTGGATATACACGTGCATGATGAAGGTGAGCACATGATGAGCTCGCCGAAGTAACAGCTCGGATGTTGTGAGGCCATTAGTCGAAAGCACGGGTAACTGCATGAAATAAGTCAGGGTCCCCATGCCCAAGGCGAGTGGCGACACGTTCGAGAAGGAAAGGTAAGTAAAGAGGGTAACTCTGAATAGCACAGGAAAGACAGCCCACGTTTTCATGCATGTTTTGTCTCCATGAGGCAGAACGTGCGATCTCTTCTTTAGTTAAACTCGGTTTCACTGCAAGCTGCAGTTTCATCGACATAGCTTGGTCAAGGATCATCTCCCATGGTTCCCATTCGATGGGGAGGCGGCTAATCGGAGGATCCGGGGGCATGAAGCCGGTTCGCGTATCTACGTCAAAATCGTGTGCGGCAAGAGTGGTTGTGTCAACAAAGCCATCCCCTGCACCGACGACGAAGTTTGGACGAGGCTGGCTAAGGAAATGGTCAGGGGGCAGTGGACTTGACATGGTTATTGACGAAAGTGCCCAGAGATCTGAAAAAGCTTGTCTATAAGATCAACTGCTAAAATGGGGATCGATACTGATCGAGTGTCTACTAGACTAGCAACGCAAAGGCCGTCCTTGTCTCGTTGCGAGTTGGTGGTTTACTCGTCTGCGATGGATGCAGGGTGAGGAGGAAATTCGTGTGGCAGACGTGAGAGGGTGTGACGAGACAAAGGGGCTGGGCGGGGAGATATCATGCAGATAGAACAAATGGCGCTGCAGGGATATGATCAAGCCGACATTACATCATCAGATCATTCCTCGATCTGGGTCAGTGAGTAGGCGATCGCTGACAACCTGCCAGCGTGGTGAGAAAAACGTGCTGTTCGACATACGCTTGTCCAAGGAATTGCACCTCTCTGCAAAGAGAAAACAATAGCAAAGCAAGGTTCGTCAAGCACTCCAATGGACCTTCGCTTGGAACTACGTCCGTGCTGCAAGTAGGGATGATTATCAAGGAGCTTCTTCCGAGATCTCGATGCCGAATCTGTCGCTTCTATTACCAATCATTGTATTTTGCAAGCGATCGACAAAAGAGAAAGAACGACGGGGGTTATGAGGAACGACGACGAGATGAGTCGAGGTTTAACTTGCATAGTCCTCTTCGCCTACCACAACCGTTTCTTCAAGGATTCTGTACCCATCTCGTCTACATTTCTTGGCGAGTGGTGAAGCTACAGCTCCTGGAACAAGACCGAAAAGATTGGCTTGCGGTAGCATTCCTTGTCAGTGTCGTGGACTTGGCTTGTGTCTGTGATAATTGTTCTTATCTGCGCAAACGTTCAGGTTCGTGAAAATGGGTGTATAGAACGCTGGGGCCAGTGACGCCGTAAGATGCAGCGTTTTGGCAACGAAGCATTCCAAATGGCTGTGCAATCCAGGATAAGGCTGAACACCCGCTTATGGATTGCATCGATGTCAAGTTCAAGCTGGCCCATTCTGGTTCAACGTCTCAAACATACGCTACAATTATGTGTTATACACCAAGATGTCTACAGCAATTTACCAAAACCGAAATCCCGGAAACTTCTTGAGGTGCTGGTTAGTCTCTGCAAGGACACTGTGCAAGCGGTTGTAACGCTCGGACACCTTGAATGTCACTTGTTTTCCTTCGTTTACCATCTCGACTACCGGCGGGGATCCACATATGCCAGATAATGCACTCGTTTCATTCATTTTCCATACTCAGTACGAGCGCTATGCACGAGAACAATAATTTGGGTGCTTACCAGTTGATAAAGTGGTTCTCAAAATCACGATACGACAATGCATCCCCCACGGAGGGCCGACATAAAAGGCAGTGCATGTATTCTTGAGGTAATTTCTCGACGGACTGTTCAAGAGCTTGAATTGCATCGATGTGCTCATCGCTGACGAGTTGTCACCAACGGCAATATTTCACGGTAAGAGGAAATGTCACCACCCCGTCGTCACCACCATCACCACTAGTATTGCCATCTCCCAGATAAAAATGACGACAAGAACTGATATACCACATCTATTTGTTCAATATTCAATGATCAACACCATAAATTATGCCACTCAGTGGAGACCTGCTGTATTCCTCCAGTCCATGACAATACCATGTTTGGATCCAGACGAGTAAGACCTAGGTGCAGCAAAGCACACACTGACTTTAGTTTGTCCGAATCCATCTAGTTCGATCCTGCACATTTTGTGCAGCTTGGTTTGTTGACCATCAGAAGCATGTTTTGGAGACAAATCCATATATTCCGGCTTGGTTAAGTCTGCTGGGCAGTCAGACAGGTCAATGACTTAGTGACAAGCGGTTCATCAACTTAGCTTAGTAATGCGATTCCATCCGCGGTAGTTTTATTCAACGTTCAACTTAAAGTCCTTTGAAGGATGTGTGGAGAATGCAGGGTTTGCACAAGATCATGATCGACGATCAACGATCCCGTACATTGATCTGGCCGGACCAGGCCATGGTTATCTGTCCCTTTTAAGCGAGACCTGACATTTGTGCAGGGTACGTTAATAGATGCATGTCGATCCACTTTTGCACCTCTTGCAGAATATGATGTGCACCTTCTTGGAACACATCACACAAGAATCCTACAGATCTTTTACCTACTGTGAGCCCTTGCAACATCAAGTTCTCGTTTTTGTGATTGATAACGTCTCAGAAAGAAGATTGAAAAGGGTGGCAATGTTTGCGTCTCAGAGGAGACTAGTGTGAAACGAAACCTATCCCTGTTCCTAGACATGTCATAAAATGAACACTAAACAGCCTTTTTGGGGACCTGACACTTATGTACTGCTCAGAGTCGGCCTTTTGGGAGTTGCTCAGTGACTTATTGGGTTCGGCTTGTTACATGCGCTCCGTATACAGTTCCAATATTAAGCTCTAGTAAGATATTCACAAAAACATACGATTTCAAGTTTGTAGTCAAAAATAGTATCAATGGTGTGTACACCAGAACATTATTCTCGCAACCTTATGTGGTACATCAGAGCCCAGTCAAGTTGGCCATGTAATCGTACGTGTCATCAACCTGTGGACAAGTAGTCTTCTGATGAATGGCAAATATCCGTCCCTCTAGAGAGACTCCCATAGGAGGTACCTTTCCAGTTTTCACTCTACATGACTACGATCTCATCCCCTGAATCGTTTTATATTCTTCCTTTTGATACCAGTCTGTCTATAATCTACTCTATTTCATGATCTACCAGCGGCCTAGATTTGTCTAGCTTGACTAGTCTGGCCTGTTAATAACGTGAAGCTTCAAATGCATCAGTAAAATAGGCATTGTCTAATTTTAGCTAATCGAGTTTATTTTTGGTGGTAAGCCGGATAAGCAGGTGAGCCAATAAGACAAATGTGACCTCGACGAAATCTTTGTCTTTCTTCGTCTTATGGTGCTTTTTGGCTTATAGTGCTAAGTAGGAATATGCAATGGGGTAACATTGATGAAACAAAATGGTGCTAGGTACACATAAAATTAGTAGACTAGAACACAACGCGACATAAAATCTGATCGAGTGGTATTCAGTTCGGAGTGTATCTCAGAAAACCATAGGGCAAAGGACATTTGGAATGAATAAGAGCATGAGTTCACAAGATCTTCACTTTCGCGAAGCACAAAAAGACACATAAGATGAACATTCGACAGGGTTTGGGGAAGCTTATCGTCTAATTGGCTGAGCAAAATCTCCGTGGAGGGACGGGCTGCCATAAGCCCAATAAGCGCAAATTAGCCGCAAATTAGACAATGCCTACTTTACTGATGACTGGATGAAAGCTTATAGCCAAGGCCGAGACCCCACCCAGCACGCCGTTAGTAGTGAGGCTTCATATCACATATTTGATGTGATTGGTCATAGGTCATACCACAATAATATAATAGTTTGCTCTCAGAGATCTGAGATATCATAATGACGGTACCCCCCGATAAGTACTTAAGTGCTGTACGTGCAGCCTGGCTACGGTGACAACAATGCGGCCTATAATGGCAAGTGTTCCTTATTGAATGCAGTCAGTATCGCACCAACATGCCTATCACAGCCAACAAGATTTGGAATTTAGAGGAGTTCACTCAGGTTTATGCGTGAAAACAGGAAGGTCACATGTCCTGGGTCCAATTATTACTTACACGCGTAAGGGGAGGACATACTCCAACTCCTCGGGTTCCTGGTGGGATTAATATTGGAGTCAATATAATGATGATATATGGGACATCCAGCGTCAGTGGCGGCTCGGCCACAGGCCATCTTATCGGAGTCGAGGGAAAAATAGAGGGGCGATCAAGTCCTACCTTGTGTCAGTAAAAAGTGGTAAAGAATGTGTAGCTATGGTATCTCTGGCCAGTCGCGCCTGCACGAGAGATAAGAGCACAGGTGAGAGTGCGGTGGGATGGGTGGGAAGTCTGAGTAGTATGGGGACTGGCCTTGAGTTAGTTATTTAATTTAATATTTCCGTGCACCTGTAGACTGACAGAGTCCTAATTCTCGTGTGGTGCATGTGTTACTCGACCCGCGGCCGAGGGGCATGTGTGATGAGTGTGGGCCATTATACCTGTGCCATTGAAGTGTGTATGTTCATGGTCTTGCTCCTTGATCACTGCTCATGACATCCGCAGGGATTACTTGTTATTTAGTAAAATCAAAGTTTATTTTCTCATAATTTCCTTAGGAATGTTCTGCCCACTGACAAAACCCTCCCCGGCTACCGTGGGAGTTGCGGGAAGTACGTACTAGGACGACAAGCTGATGGTCCCATTGTCAAGTTTACAGGTTAGTGGGACTTCGTCACAACAGACACCCTTGGGTCCCTAGCCGAACGGCATAGTTTTCGACGGTCCATATTGTCCATCCTTCGCTCTAGGCAGCATGGATGCACAGCCTATTTCAAGTTATGGCGCCTCTGCCAAGATTTTGACGCCGAATTGGTCTTCATGGTTTGTCCTCAAGAAGCAAAACTGAAATACCTGGCGATATACAGCAACTTTATGGAACAATGCACAGGCTGGGCGTGTCCTATGCCTGGCCGGTTGAGACGATTCTGTAGTATGTCATGGTACCGCAGTAAGTCTCCAATTGATCGGCACGTTTACTCGATCAGACTTTTTAGGGTCGATCAGGAACTACCATGATATTAACATGCTGTCCTGAGCCTTAAACTTGACTTGAGGAGCGATCAAGATTCGTGAATTTCCAATGTCGGTGAACGATGCAAGCCGTCTCAACAGATTGGAATCCCTTCGAAGTACTGCCCTTTCCACTAACTATATAATCAGTCATGATAATAGATATTATCCATTCAAATCCACCCATGAGCACCAGGAAAGCGGACGTCTCTGATACCCCATTTACCACTACACTTCGTGATTACGAGTGGAACAAATCTTCGTATACCTCTACGTTACGACCTCCGACCCCCTCACAATCCGTGTTGCCTTACATGGACCACTCGCTCTTCTATGGATCTACATCAAATTTATTTGCTGTGGGACCCGACCAGATCATTCGACCTTGTCCTTATCCTCGCTGGGACGAGGATGTGTAAGTAGTGTGAGTCGTTGTTTACTGGTCACTAACGTATTGCAAGTAGCCATGCAATGCCAGTTGACTATGCTTCAGATCCAGATGTCAGGTAGGTCATTGGTTTTGTCCTGGGTGATGACCAATGTCGATATATATCTCAATAGAAGACCGTCTATTCAAAGCGATTATCCTCCAAATTTTGTTCAGTGGCCATATGTAACTTCGGAACCGCGATTTCCGTTGATGGGCATGGGGCCGGATGTCCCCCAGGCTCCCTTTCATGGTACGTCCTTCTATTTGTAGTGATGTTCCATTCAATGACACAAATCAAGGTGACCCTAATGGTCTTAGAGAGACTTTTACGTCCGGTCATATGCTGGCAGCTAATATAGCACCAGAGCCAGACTCCCATCTGCATACACAACCTGTTCCGGATTTGAGTCAGTGGACTGGCTACCATGATGCAAGCCCCGATACTGTTGTCAGTATCTATGACGTCTCCCTGCATATCGATACTTATTTAGATATCAGGTCAACCACCCCCCAATCTCCTTTACAAGTGGCTCTACTGAAGATGTCACAGACTTTGTCAGTAACGACGGGAGACCTCCAGTCGTCACTCGTCCATCCCCAGAGAAGAGCAATCTAGGTCATCGGCGTTCCCGATGTGCCCGCGCAATAAACGTAGAAGGATTGTGGATCGATGAAGACGATCTCCGCTATGGCGCAAGGCGTGGTGGCGGTACCATCAGCGTCCACCAATGCTGGTGGGATGCGTCTAGCAAATCCTGCGGCCTTTGGATCATCGGTGACAAATCTCGTGTGCGGGATCACATTGTCCACTGGCACGCTAGAGAAAAGTATGTGAAGTGCGAAGAAGTGTGTCTGTGGAACGAGTGCGCCAAGACGATGCGTAAAGACTCGATCCACCGTCACGTGGTGTCGGTACACTTTGGAGAAGGCCTGTATTGCCAGGGTTGCGACTGGGTGTTCCCACGGAGGGATGTATATAAGAAACACGTAGGTAATGCCGAGGCGTGCAGGGGCATAAGCGCTATGATGGTGTATAGTACAGAGCGGAGAGTGGTTGATGCTCGCCGGGCAGTATTGCTCCAAGGAGGCGAAGTTCGCTATGCAGGTTGATAGAGTTAGATGACGCATCATATCCTTCCGCTTTTTCACCTTTCTCCTGTAGATGCTATTGCGATTGGTTTTGTATGTACATGTCCTGGTTATGCTTAACGTGTCATCTAGTTTAGATTGAACAAATGCCTATCGATGTGTTTCGTCCGAGTTAGAACATAGCAGATCTAGCAATAGCTTCCATGGATATGCCTCTCGGAAGGGGGGGGGAAACATTCTGGTTGTACTTAGGAGTGAAATAACACTGCATCTGTGCAACGAGCACAATGCTAGTCAGTAACATTCGGAGAGCTAAGCCGACGCCTCCAAAATGGTACAAGTAGTGAGAACTCCTGAATCTGGTAAAGTCCCGAGGTAGCATGGCCGTCGATGAGATGACCGAAGCTTCCCAAGTCCGCCAGTTGACAACGGTGAAGTCCCGATTAATCGTAGTCGTGGCCATGCAGCGTGTGTTCGCAAGCGTGTCACTGAGATGGAAAGCCTAGGCCATAAGTTACTATAGTGGTACCATACAACGTGGAGAACCAACCAGATATTGTTGAGCACCAACTCAATAATAAGTCCTGGATTAGACAAAGGCAGAAAGACCCCGAGGCCGCGAGAGTTTCGACGTCGAAGCTGTGATAAGAACCACCAGAGTTGTTGACCATCAATAATTGTAGCGAGCAGCCCGGGGCTAGTATGGCACGAGGGTAGAGGGCTCGAATCATCGAAGTCTCTACGTGAAAGAGAAGTGGGATAACAAAGAACCAGCCATCAGATCATACGTAACCTCCCGTTTATCAAAATAACAATAATTTCCGGTCCAGAGCGCACGGAAAGTGGATTTAAGACTGGCGTCTTCGCTAGATAGCGACCAGGTTCCTGTGCCGCCCAAAGGCCAGACCCCATCCTGGAGTCCTCATGTATCACACCTGCAATGGAATGGAATACTGACAACATATCTGTTCCAATTATTTTCGCCGCATCAAGGTAACGAGGCCAGGGAGTGGCAGGGATTCTCAGCCAATCACAAGACAAACGTTTCATGTCCATTCCACCTCCTGAGCGCGTCAAAGCAACGGATATGGCCAACCTGCCCACCAATTAGCGCCGTGGCTTGAGAAAATAACATGACGAAAACGCTATAGGGGCAAGTAAATGGGGAGCCAGATTGCATACCAAGATGGCGATACGGTGGCCGTTGAACGCACGCGATATCCCGACAAGAAACCTATTTTGTCAGCCATCAAGGGTGTTCTACACTGACCTATCACTCATGTGCACCGTCAGGTCCTCAGATCATGGCACGCCGATTGCCCAATACTCAGGAAAGGGTTAAAAGCGGTAACATCAATGAAATTGAATCCTTACCGCGCAGTAATATAATGGAATTGATCGTAGAACGGCATATCCTGTGAGTCACGGCACGACCACAAAATTCAATGCTGGAAAACATGCGAGGTAGTGATGAAGAGATGGCTGGAAAGTAAGCATAACAAACAACACCGTCTTAATTACAGGTGACCCGATCACTACTTTGTAGCGTCTCAAGGTGCGTTTCTTGATCATGGTGTTGAGTTTGGAATATCTGCAAAGGGTTGGTTGTCAGGTTATGTTCTCGAAAAGCGCGAAACATAAACATATGGTTAAAATAGGCCCGAATTCACGATTCGTACGTACCCGACACCCTTCATTCCGGGTTAGTTGGCGGACAGTACGTACATTCCGAACACAGCCACGCGGACGAATAGGCAATAAACCGCTCCTGCTCAAGTGATAGACATGCGATGATGATCGGTGGTGATACGTCTAGTTGTGCACCTGGTCGACTGTGCACTTGCTCGTGTTGGGGTTATCGTTCCACCTGGAGGATACTTAATTTGGGGACTTCTTTGCCTTGCGGAACTCCTGATTAATATTCTTGGGCTCATACATTTCATCTTTGCCCACGCCACGGATTCAGCCACCTTGTGAACGCTAACGGCGAGAGATATGATACAACCAAAAACCAAGAAGACGAACTCCCATCAAATCACGGCCAGATGCGATTCCAACACACCTCGAACTTGAATTCTCCTTGTTCCCCTTTTTGGACTTTGCGCACCGAACGATGCTCTGCCATGCCCACAGACAGGTAGTGCACACCTCGTTTGATGTCCGACATCCTGATCTCATGGCTGTGTTGTACGTTTGCCATGCATAATGAGTGACACTAGACGGTCCAGAGCGACGAGACGAGAACTCACTGATACGTGAGGTGGGATGTGGTTTGATAACCTTGCGTTGCATCTCCTACACGAGGCTTGCATACCAGGCACCGCGACAAAAGTGGCACTCCTGCCCTATTGTTAGTCAGTTCAGCAGCCCGGATTTTTTCCATCTCCTCCGAGTCGTTATTAATGAGTTGCCAGCGTGCCTCGCTATTTTGGTGACTGGAACGAGCGTGCATTACCTAGCATACCAAGCCAACACTTAGCGTTACACATGTGACTGTACTCAGCAAGGGGGACGCACCGCCTCTCGCCAACGAAAGACATGCGAGTCTCGGCAAGAAAGACATTTGAGACGAGCATCCCTACGATCCATATCTTCCACTATTGCCATATTTGGATCAAGCCCGCATAAATGGACGACGTAGGGCGCTTCCTTCACGTATGATATGCCGAACCGGTCATAAATAGACCCAGTACGTTCTGAGTCGTGCTCATCACGATCCGGGTATTTGGGAAGATGGCGACAAGTGGAGAATACATCACGATGAGTGAAAATGCCATTAATCCCCCCAGAGAACAGGGCACAGGCCAAGCGTAGTCTGTCTGTAGATGCTTTGGATGATTCTGATGCCATGACTTGACCACCAGGAGTGTCCATTAAAGATAAATGGGAAGGAATTTGGATCAGTTCGGCAAGTTCAGTATCGAGTTTCTTCCTCCACTCATCGACGTATTCGGGAAGTTGTGCGAAAGCGGATTCGAATAGTTTATTTCCCATTGGAGTCTCTTCGGGAGCTCTGATGATCTCCCTAACGGGGGGGAAACCAGCGACATCAGCTACGTGTGGGAGAAGGTCAAAGGGCGGTGAGGTCGGTGACGGACACGTCACGTAATCGTCGTATTCATCTACCAGTGAGCTTCGGCGTGATTGGAAAACAGTTTTCTCTAATCTTTGAAGCCGGAGCCTGTCCATTGTCTGCTTCCACTCGGGCCAAATCCGATTCCATTCTAACATCAAGAATCAGCACCGAGTCAGCATATCTCGTATAGCAATGCTGACCTTTGTCCGTGAGTGGTTTAGATGTGTAGAAAAAGGACTTCCTGGATTCTCGAATGGTACCACGTCCAGAGTATTCGACATCTGGCTTATAACCAAACTGCTTGAGCCGCTCAAAAATGCTAGATCAAGCCAATATAGAAACCATTGTTATCAGAAAAGTGTGGCCAACCTTGTGTCTCTTTCCTGCCGAAGGGTTCGTTGTTCGACCCTCTGCCAATTTTCGCACAGGCGTGCGTGCTGTTAGAAATTAACGAGATGGAAGGATCGGGAGGAATATATATCAAACGGACCCTGCAAACGCCAACAAGCTGTTCCTGCTTGGTGCTTAAGAAATGTGCCCTGTCTGAGGAATGCGTATACTCGTCCATAAACGATTCCATCTGCTCTCTGTCAACCCACAATGGTATTTCTGCGATATGGTCCAGTAGCGCGATGTCGATGGCCATGGCACATACCTTTTCCGATTGTGAGGTTCCCTATGCCTAGGACATACTTCTTTTGAATGATCTCGTTACACAAAGAAAGACGACAAAGCCTGATTTTGATCGTGAAAACAAGGTTATAGGGGTATACATATGATCTTACCGTTCATCTCTGCAGTCTGAACAATATCTACGTCGTATTTCCCATAGAACGGTATCAGTATATCGTCCACAGCCCTATACCACGTATCACAACGTTTTCAAGTCCAGCTAGTCTGTACATACGTGGCAACAAGCACAAAACGCGAGGTCAGCGTATTCCTGTTCAGTCAAGTCGTCTGGGCAGTCAGGCAAACCCCGGAATCGGTTGCGAGCTGTCTTCCACACGAGGACCGAGGACTCGTTCCTGAGCAGTTCCTGTAAATACCTGCATGTGCGTGAAAGGTTCAGGAGGTCGCGAGGGTGTGCGTGTGTAGCAATCTATTACCATTTCGACGATCAGGAAATGGCCGAATAAAGGATAGAAAATGCACGAACGAGCAATAGTACGTCGAGGTTTAATTCTCTCTGGGGCCATTTCGCTGGTCTCTGTCGTGCCTTTGATTGTGGAACGTCGTTCGTCTGCACCATTGTAGTTCGTGCCAGAGGGGTTGTCTAAGCAGATAGGGGGAAGTAGCATCATGATAGTGGCTAAGTCCGAAGTGCCGCAATCCCCACAGCGGCTGTGCAAAACATACAGTGGAACGTCGAGCACAATCATGCCGCTGAACATTCCTGGTCTTCTTGCGCCTTTTCAGCTCATCTGGAACCCCCGTGTCGTTCTCCCCCATGTCATAGTCACAGGTCAGAGAGTCATGCTCGTATTTCCACATTGACCGATGGTGTTTTGTTTGCTGCAGCAAAGACATTCGCCGGTTGGACTTTTTAGCACTTCGGAAAGCGGGGTACCGTGGTGCAGTGTTTGACAAGGACAATTGCTTGGCAGGTCGCGTCGTATTTCCGGGCCCTGCGTATGTCTGACTTGGGTATAGACAATTCCGTACAAAGACTCGCTCGTTCCGCAACTCCAGGTCTGTTACTCGACGATTCATGCTGAGTGTCTCATAGTTTACGACAGGATACCTGGAAAGAATGCAGGGAGGTCTTTGGTGAGGGCAACGTCCTCGTCGTGAGCAATTCAGCCGGTACGAAACACGATGCAGGCCAAGTCCAGGTGAGGTCAACCAAGGAGGTGACACCAACACTCAGACGTGTTCTCAGGCCGAGTCAGTCTCGTATCATCTCTCCGTTCCTGTATTGCGACACAATTCGCTCAAACCCGCGTACTCGTGTATCAAGTCTATAAGAGGGTATTTTTCGACGCTTGGAAACCCGATCAAGGACGAGGAGTTGGTAGTCGTTGGAGACCGGATATTTACCGACGTCGTGATGGCGAATCGAATGCGCCGGGGCCGGGTGTGCAATGCTGAAGGAGTGGATGTGGAAAGATGCGGTCCGTTGGCGGTGTGGACGACTGGTGTCTGGCAAAGAGAGAGCATGATGGTTCGATGGTTGGAGAAAAGGGTAGTGGACGTGATCACGCGCTGGGCTGACAGTCGGTCTGCTTTCCAAGATGCGTTTGCGAAGTCAGTGGCCCCGTCGCAGCGCAACGAGGAGACCGTCTTGTCCCGCTTCTTGAATACTATCGTACGCAGAAAGCAGTAGGTACAGGTCACGTGGGAATGTATTGACCGGACGTCCACCATGATGGTCGGGTTGTGTGTCTTGTCGAGGTCGCGGGTGCTGGCGTCTCCTCGACTCGTCCTCCGCCCGCCCCGTCCCGCCCACCTTTGCCCGCACCGCCCGCCCGCTGTCTCACACGTCCTCCGACGCCTGTTTGCCTCCCACCCACCGCCCGCCCACCGCACGCTTCTTTCGCGTCTCCTCCCCAACGCCTTCCGACCACCCCCCGAGTCTGGCTCGTCGCTCCGCAAAGTCATCGCTCTCGCTAAACCAGAGCAAAAGCCGCTCCTTCTCGCCGTATGCCTCCTCCTCGTCTCTTCCTCGGTTGCCATGACCATCCCTCTCACCGTCGGCAAACTCATCGACTTTTTCTCTTCCGACGATCCCGTGAGTGCTTTCGTTTGCCCTGTCTCGCGTCGTCGTCGGGACCTGACCGTGCACCTTTGCGGGACCGTGCACACCGATCTGTGTCCGACGCGCGTAGTATATACCGTTCGGACTCTCGATCTACCAGGCGTCGGGTGTGCTTCTCGTAGCGTTTACGACCGGCGCAGCCTGTAACGCCGCTAGATCGTTCCTCATGCGCATGTCTGGTATGTCGTCGTCTCCCTTTTTTACTCGCCTACACCCCGGTCGTCGGGTCGAATAGCTGACATGGTCGTGCCTCGAGGTCAACGAATCGTCGCTCGACTGCGCGAACGCACCTACGAAGCTGCACTCCGCCAAGAGGTCGAGTTTGTCGAAAGAGGCGAAGGGGACGTGCTGAGTCGACTGAGCGCCGACTCGAGCATCGTCGGCGAAAGGTGAGCGGCGACGTGATGTGCATATATGCTACGATCAACCGACGCACGCATGAAATTTCAGTATTACGCAGAATCTCTCGGACGGGCTTCGCGCAGTCATCATGTCTTCTGTTGGACGTGCGTACGCTTTGGGTTCGGTCGTGTAGTGGCTCATGTATCATGCAACGCAGTCGGGGCCATGTTTTATCTCTCGCCGACGTTGACGTTTATGATGCTCGGCATCGTCCCGCCGGTATCGCTTGGTGCAGTATGATTTCTCGCTCGACGACCTTGTACACGTTTCATGGAGCTGTGCTCAGGTATACTACGGTCGGTACCTCAAGAAACTGTCCAACCAGTCCCAAGAGGCGGTAGGTGAAATGACCAAGGTCGCTCAAGAATCCCTCTCGGCTTTGCGGACAGTCCAAGCCTTCAACGCCAACGCGCAGGAACAAGGCAAATTCCGCGACCGCATCAACCACGTCCTCGCCCTCGCGCGCAAGGAGGCCGTTGCGTCTGGCATCTTTTTCGGCAGCACGGGCTGGAGCGGGAACATGACGATCCTTGGTTTGTTGGGATATGGTGCGTCAAGCTCGAAGTGTATGCGATTTGGCTGATGGTTAGCTAGGTGGCACGCTCGTCTCGCAGGGGGCGATCAGTGTTGGAGACTTGACTAGTTTGTTGCTCTACACGGCCTACGTCGGAAACGGATTGCAGATGCTCACGTAGGACTCTTTTCTTTCCTTATTATTCTTGTTGACCGACACTCCGCCAGCGGATTTTTCGTGCGTCTTCATCTTATGCGCCCGAGTGATGGTGCGACTCACGACACGCCCGCCATTAGTCTTCGATTATGCGCGGGATCGGTGCTGGCACTCGAATCTTTGAGCTCCTCGACCGTAAACCCGCGATCGTGCCCAACCAAGGGATTGAGGTCGACCCGTCACGGCGCGGTGTCATACGGTTCGAGAACGTCGGATTCGAGTACCCTAGTCGCAAGGGCGTCCAGATTCTAGACGACTTTAACCTCGAGATTGGGGTTGGGGAGAACGTGGCAATCGTGTGCGTTGTTGCGCGCGTCCTGTGTGTGATTGCAATGTCTGAACTAATGGACGGCACAGCGGCAAGAGCGGTGGAGGCAAGTCGTCGGTGCAGTCGCTCCTCCTTCGGTATTACGACCCCGTCCGTGGTAAAGTCACGTTTGACGGTCAAGGTACGTCCGTTTATGGTCCTCGTATGAGCGCGAATGCGACTCGGAATGCGTAGATATTCGCGAATTCAACCCGAGCTCGTGGCGAAACATCATCGGCATTGTCCCGCAGGTCCGCTTTTTCATCTTCCATCCCCTTGCCCCCGGTTCACGGTTACACTCCCAAGGACCCCGTCCTGTTCACGGGCACGATCGCGTCCAACATTGCGTTTGGCAACACGACCGCCACACGCGAAGACATTGAGCACGCTGCGCGACTCGCCAACTGTGAGTTTGTCTGGGGCATGCC
>JBBPUB010000420.1:0-15071 GCA_038094415.1 Xerocomus alliaceus
CATTGGAAAGGATATGACAAAACTGATCAAACTTGGGAGCCACGCTCCAACCTTACTAATGCCAAGGAGGCTATTTCCGACTTCTACCATAACCATCCATCAGCTCCAAGAGCCCTCACCATTGAACCAGAACAGTTTCTTTTCCTATTCCAGAAATGTCCTGAAAACATCACTGAAGTTTCAATTCATCGTCTCCCCTTTGATCATTTGAATAATGATCTTTAAGTGGGGGGTAGTGTGACGATCCTTGATGTCTTGTATACAGTCTCAGGTAGACTCTTCATCACAATGGACTTAGCATATACTTTTTGCTTGATCTTATCTTATCGCTTCATGACTAATCTGATCATGCTTATCTTCTGCTCTTCTTTCCTGATCAGATCTATCTCCATTTGGCTATTCTTTGACACAGTCATTACCATGTCTATTCAGATGTTCTGACACGTGTAGCCAACGCTCTTTTAATCACCAAGTGATTCTTTTCATTTCTGTGCTGTGCATGGCTATGGCACAGCCCAATTCATTACCACTGTTGTGGCTTCTCTTCCATTTGGTCTGCCACCTGCAGTATCAAACATGTTATTCATGTCTACTCCCCTTAGCCCTGAAGGCTGTGGTACACCTTTATTGCTATTGGATAGTTACAACATGGATGCTTACCTTAGTCACATCCCTACTGTGTAGGCATAGCATTCTATCTAATCAGGTATTAGGGTTAGACAAACATGTACAAATAGTATAGTAGTATATAAACCCAAGGACGACACTGGGTAGATCCCTAGTCTAGTCTCTTGGTTTTCTCCAGAACTCGACTACTAAGTCTTCATTTCCTCAACTCTTTCCTCAACAGAATGAGTTAGTACCTCTTTTCCCTTTTTAGCTAATAGTTGTAGTAGAACTGGTTCAAGTTCCATTGGGTTCTGCCATTTCAGGAATGGTCATGACAAAAGGATTTGGGGTTTGCCTGGAAGTTCAGTTCACACTAAACTATGAATGACCAGAGTTTCCGGGGGTCCAGCCCATCAAATGGATCTGGCTCTTGGACCTTGGTTTTGGAAGTGTCTGAGGAGTTGTGCTGGAGTGTGTTTGGGGTCATGTCCCAGATTACATTGGCAAGTTGGGTAAATGACTCAAAGGCCAGAGGTACATTGTTTGACTGGGGGTCATTGTCGTTGTCATTGTTGAAGAAGTCACCTGGATTGGAAGGATCAGGTGGTGGTGGTCCTTCACCACCATTATTTCCTGGAGACAGAGGTGCAGGCTCGTAGAGTCCATCATTGAGTTCGGACTTATCCCAGAGTTCATGGATCCGGGGGGAAGTGAAGACCATCTTGGGAAGAGCAGTAAGGGGAGAGTCAAAGGGACTGGCAGGAGTGACATGACAGTGGGGCACTGTGGAAATAGATGGAAGTACTACCAGTCTAGCACTGAAGCTGTGGAAATCACCAGGGATGGTGTGGGAGGAGCCAAATACTGACTCGAGATGTTGATGGGGAGTCTGGGTGCGGGACATAGATATGAAGGGGTGTTGCAAGTACAAGAGTGAGTTTGAATATACTGTTAAGTCTGGTTCCTCCAGACAAGTCTGATGAGGTCCGGAATGGAGTGGCAGAAGGAGGAGGAGGAGGAGAAGGGCAAAACAGAGTGGGTGAGGATTTTCGGCACAGGACTTATGTGTCATGCCCTTGTACTCGCTATCCTCAGGGTCAGGGGTCAGATGAGCACTAGAATTGAAGTCAGAGTCGTCTAAAGGAGACTAAGTTGATATTTAAACTGGAGAATGTACAGATTGGAAGTACAGTATTTATACTATGGAGTTGCACTTGATTAGTAACGGAATGGAGGAGATTTGTAAGGTATGAATAAGGATAAGTAATTGGATGAGTAAGATGGAGTTCGGAAAACAGATACCGGAGGAGCAGGAGTAGAACTAACTAGAAGAATCTATGAATCGAATGTTTGAGAAGCTAGATGAAAGAGTATCATGGATATCGTGCTGGAGATGTGTCAGAGATAACACTGGAGTACCGGAGTTGGACCAGTATGTGACAGGTGGGCACTTAATGTTTTATTACCTTATACCTAGCTAATGTATAGTAGTAGACACTTCTGCCTCCTATCCAGGTAATATAGTTATTTTTCTCCCCTTGAAGCAGCAACTGAGTAGGCACTTCTGTCTTCTATTCAGTTCTGATAGGTTATGAGCCCTGATAGTGCAAACTAATAGCTAGATCCTTTGAGGAACAACTTCCACTGTCCCTCACCACTCTTGTGGAAATTCCCATGCTCCTCTAATCTACTCCAAAATCTTATTGTCACTCCCTAAGCTTCCTAAGCTTCTATTGTCTAGTGTAACCAGACACCATTTAGAATTATGCTGTCAAATGATGCTGACACCACCATCTGCCCAGTACTCACTAGGTCAGCCAATTTTAAAATCTGAAAACTTTGAATCACCAGCAAATTGTGTTGAGAAAAGGTCATAGGGGTTGTACTTGGCATTGACCCATAACTGGCAACTGCTTTCATAACCTCCACCACTTCACCAAGTACTATCAGTACCTCAACTCTGGCTGGAGTCAGTATCTCTACTATAGAGGACCTTTGGAAATGGTAGGAGCAAGATGAAAGGACAAAGAGAATCATTGAGGATCACATCTCTGACACCCTTTTAATAAAAATCCAGAAGCATACCACAGCACAGGCACTGTGGGACATGCTTTTGAAGATCCATAAAACTCCAAATCTCTCCTCTGCATTCTATATGTTTGGAAAACTCTTCTTTACCTTTTGGAATGGATCTGGTGCAATCTCTGACCACATTGCATTATTCTGGACCATGGAAGAACACCTTGCCTCCATGAGATTTGCTATTGACAACAAACTCCTTGCATTTATTCTTCTGAACTTCCTTTTCAAAACTCCAGACTGGAACTCCTTTACATCCACTATCATCAATACCATGGTAGATGAAAACCTTACCTTTGATGCCAAGGAGACTTAGATTGTCACTGAAAAGTCCTGGCTAAACCTCACAGGCCACTCTGATGCTGCACTAAAGGCCTTAAACTTGTCTGGAAACTCTAATGCCCCCTCCACTTGGTGTAAACATCATAAAAGCTCCAGACACAACACAAAGGACTGTTTTAGCTATCAACAATAGGTAAAGAAGCTTCATGCTAGAAAGGGAGAAAAGGGAAAAGGAAAGGAGAAGGCAAATGTGATGAACAATCCATTAGATTCTAACTTCAAACATCTGAAGAAGGCAAATGTAGCTAAGGAACATGTATCTAGATCTTTAATTTAACACATTTAGGTTTATATTGTTACAATTTTCCTTCTTTATCATCATGTGTTCCTTCTTTCTCTTTTTGCACCTCAGTATGTTCTACTATTCTTCATTCAATATGTTGAACACTACTTCCTTCTAATTGTGGCCCCACATTCCATAGCACTTCTTCTTTTAACTTCATAGCCTTCTTACTGTTACTTTGGAACACTTCTCTCTGCAGCTGTCTCTCTGATGACAGCTTAGTTATTCCTGTTCCTTTATGTTCTATGATATTTCATCATAGTACTTATACCATAGTGCTTTGTATTGTATTTCTCATTCTTGATCTATGCAATATATGTAACCTTAAGTCCACTATAGTCATTGCATTGTGTTTCCTTATCTCTATCACCTTTGAGTTAACCAAGACCAAGCCCATCCTCATATCTCTCATTTCCTAAGTAGTAGACTTAGGCTACTTGCATAACAAAAGATCAAGAATCTTCTACATCTCTCTTCTCTAAGAGTTGGATGCACCTTCACTGAATCACTATATTCCAGAGACCCTTTTATTGTGCCCACAGGCTCTTTAATAATAAAGACTCTGACTCAGAACCTACACTCCCAGCATTTCCTGCCATTAGATCTAGGTGACTTTCTGAACTCTTTCATGTCACCCCCATAGAAACCCTCTTGCATCTTAGCCCTAGGACCCCCTTAGCACCTTTGTGTTCACATACCCCATAGATCTTCACTTGCACCCCATTTCTAGTTACTCCTAGCACCCCCATGTCTACCCACACCACTAAGCTCAAGGCAGCCCTCCTTGCTAACTTTTCTGGTAATCCTAATAATGCCACTCACTAAATTAAGGCCATGAAGGCCTACTTCTTCATTAACCTCATACTCTATGCTAACAACAACACCAAGATTATAACCACTTTTAACAAGCTTAGTAAAGGTCAAGCCATCCCCTTCTTTGAGATGTGGTATGATAAGCTAGCCAATGTCACCATGCTCAACTCTAAGAAGATGTTCAATAAGTTTGTTGAGAACTTTGAAGGGACCTTTTTTCCCTTTAATACCAAAGCCACCACCCATCTTGCACTATCAAAGCTGGTGCAGAAGTCTTTCCATAAGCCCAACAGGAAGATAGAAGATGGTTTTTAATAGTACATCACTAAATTTCAGAATCTTGCCATCAGAGTAGGAATCACCAACCACACTATGCTTATAGATTTGTTTTCCCTAGGCCTCAATCAGAGGCTTACCATCATGATTCTATCAATGGATAAAGTCTCCACTCTTATTGGGGAATTGAAACAACCAAAACTTGAAGTGGAGTGGGGACTAGGTCTACTACCAACTATTTCAGTAAGAGAATAGAGAAGAGAATACTAACTCATTCTGTTGAGGAAAGAGTAGTCTTGAGGGGTGCTTAGTAGTTGAGTTCTGGAAAAACACCAAGAGACTAGACTGGGGATCAACCTAGCATCATCCTTGGGGTTTATATACTACTATACTATTTGTACATGTTTTGTTAACTCTAATATCTGTTTAGAATATTAAAGTCTAAATCAATGTCTAAGTTCATGTCTATGTCTAGCCATCCAATGACATTAAAGGCATACCACAGCCTCTAGGGCTAAAAAGAACAGAAATGAAAAGAAGTTTGATGCTGTGGGTGGCAGATCAAATGGAAGAGAAGCTGTAGTAGCAGTAATTAAGTGGGCTGTGCTACAGCCATGCATTGCACAGAAATGAAAAGAATCTTAATAGAAATTAAAGAAGGGTGCTGGCAAGGCAGTTAAAAGATCAAAAGACATGGTGATTACTATGTAAAAGAATAGCCAAAAGGAGATAGATCTGATCAGGAAGAAGAGCAGAAGATAAGCTTGATCAGATAAGATAAAGAAAGATAAGATAAGATTAAAAGAAAGTTCATGCTAAGTCTGTTTGACAAAGAGTCTATCAAAGACCATATACAAGATGGCAAGGATCATCACAGGAATGGCTTGACAAAGCCAAGACATTCCACACACAGCAGGCATGCATTAATATCTTAAAGAAGAGCAAGATCACCCCTTTCCTTCCTAGACCCTCTAAAGACCCCAATGCTATGGATATCAACATCATTTGACTTATCAAGTTAACCCCCCAAGAATGAGCCAAGTGCATCTAAGAAGGATGCTGTTTCTAATGCCAACACATAGGCCATAATGCCACCTAGTGCTGCTTCTACTCTCATAACCTCTAGACTGTTATATACCAGTCCAACTTCAGTACTCTGGTGACACCTCTGCTACATCTCTGGTGTGATCTCTGTGATACCCTTTCACCTTGCTTCTTAAACATTTGATTCATAAATTCTTCTAGTTAGTTCCACTTCTAGATTTCTTTGATATTTGTTTTCCTGAGTCCGTCTTACTCATCCAATTACTTATTCTTATTTATACCTTATGAATCTCCTCCATTCCATTACTAATCTAGTGCAACTCTGTAGTATAAATACTATACTTCCAATCTATACATTCTCCAGTTTGAATATCAACTTAGTCTTCTCCAGATGAATCTGACCTTGAGTCTAGTGCTCATCTGACCTCCAACTCTGAGAATAGTGAGTACAAGGATGTGACACATAAGTTCTATATTGAAAGTTCTCACCCACTCTATTTTGCTCTTCTCCTCCTCACCTTCCCTCTATTACTTTATTTTAGACCTTGTTAGATGTTATGCAAGTAGCCTGAGTCTTGCTACTAGGATGAAGGGTACAAGGATGGACTTGGTGCTTGGGAACTCAAGGGTGCTTAGGACAAGGGGGACATGGTGCAAGGACTGCAGCGGACTCAAGGTTATGTATAATTGCATAGACCAAGAATGAATACTAATGTACAGGGCATGAGGTATAAGTACTACAATGAAATAGTATGGAATGTGATGGAATGGTGGAAATACTCAGCCATTGTGAGAGAAACAACTGTGGAGAAGGAAGTGTCCCAAGATAGTGGTAACCAGATCAAGAAGACAAAGAAAGAAGTGCTGCAGACCAAGGTGATACTACCAAGAGAAATGGACACTCGAGATACATGATGAAGTATGGTTGTGTGAACTGGGGGCATGTAATGAGAAAGAGGAAGATGTGACAAAAGATATAGTAAATTGTAACAATACCCTCTTTGTACACTGAAACCCCTGGTTTCAGTATTCTACCCATGGGAAGGTCCTCCAAAGATTGCTTCCACCTGGTGGATGGTATAATGTTCAAATGGACAATCCTCTTGGATATGTCCAGTCTCATCACAAGTTGCACATACTCATCTAGGGCAGAAACGCAGGCCATGTTCCTAATTCTGGCAGAAGGAGCATTGGGTTTATAGGCAAGAATGAGCATTATGTCTGGGGGCCAGAGCCTGACAGATTGGGCATCGATAGAGGGAGCAGTTTGCCTGATAATGACCACTACCTTCACATTGAAAGCAAGTGGTGGTGTTAGAGGCGGGTCATTGGCATACTGGGGATATGAGGACTCGCGAGGATAAGGAAAGGACTTGTTGACCTTTGGGTAGGGTGAGGATAAAACTGCAATTGGCAGCAATGATGTCCAGGTCTAGAGTGTATGTGGTTAATCCGAGCGAATCCTCTGAGTCCATGAACATAGTAGTACTTGTTACAGAGGTGGTGGAAAATGAGGGTGGAGGAGGTGGGGATGAGATTCTGTTGACGAGGGCAGGGGTAGGAACAACTGGGGAAGAAGAAGTAGTAATAGGTAGCAAAAGGAAAACAATGGTATTTGGTATGGAAGAAATTGACTCAAGATAGTGGTCTCATTCCTGTAGTGTGAGAGAAAGGTAAACTTGGCAAAAAGTAGGGAAGATCAAGTTAGAGGCCAGCATGGCAATGTAAGTATCAAAGCCATAGAGCTGTAGAATGGATAAAAGGTGTTCAGGGAGTTTGCTAATGGCTAAACATAAAGGAATACCAAATATAGGAGAAAGGTCTGATGGGGTACACTGTTACAGTTTTATTCCTCCATTGTTTCATCTTTCTCCCTAGCTTCTCCATTCCACAATATTGACCACCATTCTTCTTCAAGTACGTAGAACGTTACTTCATTCTGGTGATGACTCCATGTTCCGCAGCATTCCTTTCTTTGTAATACGGTTACCATTACTTTGGGACACTTACCTCTCCACAGTCGCTTCTCTCACAGCAGCTTAGTATCCCCGTTTTCCTTCACATTCCATGAGCTTCTTCTAGCTACCTTTATAAGTCCGTGCCCTATACCATAGTCTACATTCTTGGTCTACACAATAACACGTAACCTTGAGTCCACTGCAACCTTGCACCATGTCCCCTAAGTCCCTTGCACCTCTGAACTCCCCTGCACCTTGTGGCTCTAACCAGGCCTACCCTAGTACCCTTCACTTCTAAATGCAGACTCAGGCTACTCGCGTAACATACACTGGTTATGATAATATTGAACTCGAGCTGTTTCATAAAACAAGCATACCAACTCCTGGGTGATCTCATCATCCTGATAGAGGGGGAGAGCCTTGACAGTGTGGAGGAGCTGGGGGTCCATGAGGATGGTGCTGTATAGAATGAATGTGGCTAAGGCAGGCAAGAAGGAGGGCTGCACATGTAAGGATCTGAGACATGCATACTCAGACAGTGATGAAGAGGTGGACGAGGTGGGTAAAAGCATTTTCTAGTATAAAATGAGTAGTGGGGTCAAGTGGCATCTAATGGTGGTGAGGGAATGTCACTACCCAATATATAGTAATGACAACAGTGGTAACAAGGATGAGACAGAGGAGGAGGACAAAGACAATCAGCTGGATGTTCATGCAGTCCATAATAAGCCCTGGTTACCACAGCTGATTGTGGCATTTATAATCTATCAAAATAAAGGCTATGTAATGGAGATTACTCTCTGGTTCCCAGGTATTTTCAGATGGGGCCTAACCCTTCCATTTGATGAGGTATTGATAGTGACCTGGAGTTCTCTTGTGGGCTAGGATAGTCTCAACTTTGTATTCTTCTTCATTATCTATAATCTCTAGTGGGGGTTCCAGGAACGAAGGGTCATAAGCTAGGGTTTGTTTGAATGGGGATAGGAGAGAGGCATGAAATGTATTGTGAATTCTCCAAGATTTGGGGAGTTTGAGACAATAGATGAGTGGTGAGAGGGCTTGGATAACTTCAAATGGTCCTACATGTTTGGGAGCTAGCTTCTTAGACAGGAATGGGATGCAGAGATGAGTGGCTTCCAGCCATACCCAATCTCTGACCTTCCAAGGGGTGAACTTTGTTGTTTGGTGTTTTTTCATTGCTAGGCAAGCTGAACTATGCATGGCTAGGGCTTCATCCCTTGCCTTGATCAGGGTGTCCATCCTGGAGGAGAGTGCAGGGATGAAGGTCTTTGTGAGGGTGGGGAACACTCTGGATTCATAACCCAGCATGAGGCTGAATGGGGATTTCTGAGTGGATGAGTGTGGGCAGGAGTTGTGCTGGAACTCAGTGGTGATGAGGAGTTTGGCTCACTCATATGGGTTGTTTCCACAGAAGATCCTCAGATATGTTTCTAGTTCCTGGTTGGTTCTCTCTGTTTGACCATTGGTCTGTGGATGATAGGCTGTGAACAGTTTAATGTCATAGTGGAGTAGTCTGGCTAGCTCTCTAGCCAGAGCAGAGGTGAACTGTGGTCCCCAGTCTGAGATGATGGAGTCCTGTATTCCAAATCATTTGAACACATGATCATGGAAAAGGCAAGCTACTCCTAATGTGTCAATGGTTTTGTGGCATGGAATGAGAATTACCCCCTTTGTAAGCCCATGGTCGACCACAACCATGATAGAGTTGAATCCTTCCAAGGGAGATAAGTCAGTGATAAGATCAATAGAGAGCTGCTTAAACGGGAGGGTGGTAATGGATGGGATTGGTGACAGGGATGGGATGGTGGGGTGAGTGTTGGCCTTGGACATTTGGCAAGTGGGGCAACCATTGATAAAGTTTTTGACAAAGGTGGCAAGACCTGGCCACCAAAAGTCCCATTCTAGGAGAGCCTTGGTGCAAAATTGTCCCACATGCCCTGTAGTTGATGTAGAGTGGAACGTATGGAGTAGAGAAGACCTGTGTTTTGAGAGAACATATAACCTATCCCTGTAGAATAGGTGGCTGTTATTGAACTTCCAATCCAATGTGACCAATCTGGAAAACAGTGGAGAGCTGAGCTGTGCTGCTTTGAGTGCTTTAAGAACCAGGAGATTATTGGCAGAGGAGAGTTTGATTTTGTGCAGAAGTGCAATGTCCAGGGCTTGGATGATGGTGGGTTCTGGGACTATGGAGGAGTCGGTGTTGTCAGCAGAGGTGTTGAGGGTGGATTGTCGAGATAGGGCATCTGCTGGGCCCATCTTGGTTCCTGGGGTAACCTGCCAAATGAGGTCATAGTCTTGTAGAAAAAGAGCCCAATGTGCTTGGTGTCTGAAGAGTTTTTGAGGGTCACAAACATAGAATAGATTCTTATGATCTGTGATGATGGTGACAGAATGGGTGGAGCTAGAGAAATATTGTCTCCACTCCTCTAGAGCAAGGATGACCATGAGTAATTCCCTATCATAGATATCATAGTTTTGTTCAGCAGAGGAGAAGGTCTTGGAAAAGTACATGCAAGGGTAATCATCTCCATTTATGTCTTTTTATAGCAACACAGCTCCTGCTGCAAGAAGAGAGGTGTCTATCATTACAGAGAATGGCTTGCTGGAGTCTGGGAGTGTCAGGACTGGTGTGGAGATGAATGCATCTTTCAGGGTTTCAAATGTGTTCTGTTGTTGTGGAGTCCATTTCCAAGGTTCATCCTTCCAAGTAAGGAGGGTGAGTGGGGATATGATGTTTGAGAAGTCAGAAATGAATTTTTGGTAAAAGTTGGCAAATCCAAGGAAGCTATGGATTCCTTTGACAGAGGAGGGTGGTTACAATTCTCTTATGGCATTGAGCTTGACTAGGTCCATTTTGAGCTCTTCTTGTCCAATGATCATTCCAAGATATTCCATGGTGGGGGTGTCGAATGAGCATTTCAACAGTTTCAGGGATAGCTGGTGTTTCCAGAGACAATCAAAAATCTGCTTGGTATGTTGATGATGGACTTCAAGGTCGTCCTTAGTATGAATGCCTATGTTGTTCCATGTAGATCTTAAGCCATCCTTCTGTCAGGAGAGCTGTGAAAATATGATTCATAAATGCTTGAAATGTGGGTGGAGCATTGCAGAATCTAAAGAACATGATGGTGGATTCATAGAGTCCAAGAGGGGTGATGAATGCCACTTTCCATTGGTCTTCTTCTCAGATGCATACGTTGTTGTATCTCCATCGTATGTCTAGTTTAGTGAATATGGTGGATTCTTTCATGTCATCGATGAGATCAGAGATGAGTGGCAGGGGATAGGCATTGTGAATCATGTGGGAGTTAAGATACTGATAGTCCTGGCAGGGGCGTAGTGTGCCATCCTTCTTGGGAATGAAGAAGAATGGGGAAGCTTGTGGGGATTTTGAGGGGAGGATATGGCCAGTTTTGAGGTTTTCATCAATAAAGGTTTTACAAGCATCCTTCTTCTTTGGATTCAGTGGGTATATTTTGGTGATCTTTGGAAGGAAGGAGGGTTTTAGGTCAATGGTGTGGTCATAGGAATGATGAGGGAGTAGGGCATTGAATGTCTTTTCCAAGAATATGTCTTTGTATTCCTTGCACCAGTTGGATAATATGGTGGTCTGGGGAAGGTTATCCTTGGTGAGCTGGATAGAGATCATGATCTTGTTGAGGCTCTCTTTGAGGTGATCCTGTGGGAGCAGAAGGGATTTCATTCTCCAGTCAACCTGGGGATTCCACTTCCACAGCCAAGGCATCCCAAGGATCACCTGCTTCTTGCCGAGTCCCAAGATAAGCAGGTCTATGTTGTCAGAGAAGTCTTCATGTATAAGTTCCACCTTAAGCTTTGCTCTGATGGTTCCATAGTGATTTTCTGTTCCATTGATGTTCCAGGCCTTGATGGGTTCAGAGAGGGCATGCACCCCTAGGTTTAGATGAGGAACTAGGGATTTGTCAATAAAATTTCCTGTGGCTCCACTATCAATGAGCACAATGGTTTTAACAATTTTGGACTGTACTTAGAGATGAATGGGGATTTGAATTGTTTGATAACTAGGCAGTCCTACTAGTACATGGGAGGGAGACGTTGACACATCCTCTTCTTCTAAAAAGATGTTGTGGGGAGTTGTTCATCCGAAGAGTCTTCATAACAAACTTGGAGAACTTAAAGGATCTTGTCCTCAGTCTTTTCCTAAGTCTGGAGTTGTTGAACGAACGTCTGCAATGTGGAGAGAGTGGGGGCTCGGGAGGGGGTAGGAGTTACAACAGTGGAACTGGGTGGAGCAGTGGCAATGGTGGTTGTGATGGTTTGGCTAGGAGAGTTACAGGGGTATAAGTAACATTGGGTGGCATTGTGGCCCATGCATTGGCAATGGAAGCAGTGTCCTTCTCAGATACACTTGGCTCACTCCTAGGGGTTTAACTTGGTAAGTCAAACTGCATCAACATCCATGGTGTTTGGGTTTCTAGGGTTTCTAGGGAGGGAAGGGGTAGGTTTGCCTTTCTTCAATGCCTTGATGCAGACTATCTGTGTGTGGAAAACTTTGGCTTTCTCCAGCCACTCAGTGATGAGGATGGGGACTTTGTCCATGAAGAGGACCATGATGGTGATTCTCTGATCTATGCCTAGAGAGAAGGCATCAATAAGCATGGCATGGTTGGTGATTCCAGCTTGAGTAGCTAGATTTTGGAATTCGGTGATGTACTTCTGGAAACCATCATCTATCTCTCCACTTGACTTGTGGAAAGATTTCTGGACCAGCTTGGACAGCATGAGGCAAGCAGTGGCTTTGGTGTCAAAGGGAAAAAAGGTTCCCTTGAAGTTCTCTATGAACTTGTCAAAGGTCTTTTCTATGGCAGTGGTGGCAGGGTCGGCAAGTTTATCATACCATAGCTTGGAGAAGGGAACAGCTCTACCTTTGCTGAGCTTGTTTAGAGTGGTCATGATTTTGGTCTCATTGTTCATGTAGAGGGTAGAGTTAATGAAGAAATAGGCCTTCATGGCCTTGATCCAACAAGTGGTATTATCTTGTTTGCTAGAAAAGTCAGCAGGGAGGGCTGCCTTAAGCTCAGTGGTGTGTGTGGACATGGGGGTGACTGGGGACAGGGTGTGAGTGGGAAGCAACAGGGTTAATGGACGCATAGGTGCTAAGGAGGTGCTAGGGCCTGGGTGTGATGGGGTTTCTGTGGGGGTGGTGGAGGGAAGACCTGGGAATTGCCGAGATCTAATCACTGGAAATGCTGGGGGTGTGGGTTCTGACTCAGAGTCAGAACAAGCACTAATGGATCTAGAGATACAATGGGAGGGTTGATGAGCTATGGTGATTCAGTGGGGGTGTGTCCAATTCTTTAAAATAAGAGGGACATAAGGAGATTCTTGGTCTTTTGTTATGCGAGTAGCCTGAGTCTTGCTACTAGGACGAAGGGTATAAGGATGGACTTGGTGCTTGGGAACTCAAGGGTGCTTAGGACAAGGGGGACACAGTGCAAGGACTGCAGTGAACTCAAGGTTATGTATAATTGTATAGACCAAGAATGAATACTAATGTACAGGGCACGAGGTATAAGTACTACAATGGAATAGTATGAAATGTGATGGAATGGCAGGGATACTCAGCTGTTGTAAGAGAAACGACTGTGGAGAAGGAAGCGTCCTGAGATAGTGGTAACCAGATCAAAAAGACAAAGAAAGAAGTGCTGTGGACCGAGGCAATACTACCAAAAGAAACAGATACTCAAGATATGTGATAAAGTATGGTGGTGTGAACTGGGGGTATATAATGAGAAAGAGGAAGATGTGACAAAAGATGTAGTAAATTGTAACATTAGACTTGTCTGGAGAAACTAGACTTGATAGTATATTCAAACTCACACCTGTACTTGCAAATCCTCCATACCTATATCTTGTATCCAGACACCTTAACAATGCCTCAAGTTAGTATTTGGCTCCTCCTGCACCGTCCCTGGTGATTTCCACAGCTTTAGTGCTAGACCAGTAGCACTTTCATCTATTTCCTAAGCACCCCACCATCATGTTGCTCCTTCCAGCCCCTTTAACTCTCCCCTGAAACAACAACAACTCTTGTTGTTGAGAAGACCAAGTCTACTACCAACTATTTTAGTAAAAGAAAAGTAGAAAGAATACTAACTTGTTCTGTTGAGGAAAGAGTAGCATTAAGGGGTGCTTTCAGTAGTTGAGTTATTGGTAAAGCTCAAGAGACTAGACTAGGAATCTATCCAGCATCATCTTTAATGTTTTTATACTACTACACTATTTGTACATGTATTGCTGACCTAATTACCCAATTAGGTATTGTTTGTGTTAGAGTCCATTTCTATGTCTAGCCATTCAATGGCAATAAAGGCATACCATAGCCTTTAGGGCTGAGGGAACTGGAAATGAAAAGAAGTTTGATACTGTGAATGGCAGATCAAATGGAAGAGAAGCTGCAGTAGCAGTAATGAAGTGGGCTATGCCACAGCCATGCACAGCATAGAAATGAAAAGAATCTCAACAGAGATTAAAGAGAAATGCTGGCTAAGCAGTTAGAAGATCAGAAGACATGGTGATTACCATATGAAAGAATAGCCAAAAGGGAATAGATCTGATTGGAAAGAAGAGCAGAAGATAAGCTTGATTAGATAAGATAAAGAAAGATAAGATAAGATTAAAATAAAAGTTCATGCTAAGTCAGTTTGACAAAGAGTCTACTAGAGACCATATACAAGATGGTAAGAATCATCACACTACCCCCCTCTTAAAGATCATTGTCCAGATAATCAAAAAAGAGACAATGAGTTAGAACTTTGGTGATATTTTTAGGACATTTGTAGAAGAAAAAGAGAAACTGTTTGGGATCAATAGTGAGGGCCTGAAGTGCAGAAGGGTGAGCCTTATAAAAGTTAGAAATTGCCTTTTTGGCATTGATGAGGTTGGAGCACAGCTCCCAAGTTCTTTCAGTTTCATCATATTCTTTCCAATATACCAGATATTCTAGTTGACATAGCTAATATCTGCTGTCCACTATGTAGTCAACTTCCCATTCATTATCCCTGTCTTCAGTGACCTTAACAGAACCAGGCCAATCAACTAGCTAGCCTTCAAGGTGTTTCTTGTAAGGTTTGATTTGGAAAATATCTACCACTAGGTGAATGTGCATTGAGTAGGGAAGTTTTAGTTCAACTGTGTTAGTTTTAATTAATTTTGTAATTATGTATGGTCCAAGCCATTTTTTAGAAAGCTTCTTTAATGCACACATTAATTTTAAATTTTCTGTGGATAACCAGACTTGCTGGCCCATGACATAATCAAAGGGAGTGCTGCAAGATTGATCTGCATATTTCTTTTGGTGTGCTTGTGCAGCCTTCATGTTCTGCTTCACTTGATCAAAAGTGGCAGCCATATCATCTGCAAATCTCACTGCCATAGGGGCTTTATTAGTCTTAGGGGATTCAATCTCCATGTGTGGATTATATGATCATGTGATCTCAAAGGGGGTTTTCTTTGTTGAAGTGTGTTGTTTTGAATTAATAGAAAACTAGGCCAAGGCTAGTCAATTAGCCCATTTATCTTGCTTTTCAGAACAAAAGATTCTCAGAAACTTCTAAACTTCTTTATTAACAATCTCAGACTGGCCATCTGTCTGGGGATGGAAT
>JBBPUB010000421.1:0-15046 GCA_038094415.1 Xerocomus alliaceus
GATCTTATACATCTTTTATCATATCTTTCTCTTTTCTATCTCTGTTTCTCAGCATATGCCTTCTTTCTTTATATGATATGATGACCATTACTTTCTCTTGGTAGTATCATCTCATTCCACAGTCTTTCTTTCTTTGACTTCATAGCCTTCTTTACAATTATCTTGGAACACTCATCACTCCACAGCTGTCTCTTTGATGATGGCTTAGTTGTCCATATTTCTTTATGTTCTATGGTGTTCCATTATAGTACTTATACCATAGTGTTCTATACTATATTTCTTATTCTTGATCTATGCAATTATATATAACCTTGAGTCCACTACATCCCTCTGTTCAAAGCACCTTCAAGTTCAACCCAGACCAAGTCCACCCTTATACCTCTCATTCCCAAAGTAGTAGACTTGGACTACTTGCATAACAATAAGATGTTGGACATGGTAAATGTTGGTAGGAGAAAGCTTGTAGGGACAACCTTCTATAGCTTTGGAAAGGGTAGAACAACTCTTGAAGCAAAGTTTGGATATAGTAGAAGGGCTAACACCAGTTTGCTTAGCAATGGCTTTACTAGATTGGCCAGCATCAAGCAGAGAAAGAATAGAATTTTATTGAATAAGGGAGAGAAATCTAATCATGATGGTGGTTGAAAACTAAGGGATGTGTGAACTTTTTTAAACTCAGATATATTATTGGCATATATATCTTTGTTTCTACAAGCAATTAAAGCCAATTATTTTACTATATAACCATAATCCTGGTCACCAATTCAAAAGTACAAAAACTCTTTCCATAACATTACTGTTTTAAAATGATCATATCTCTGCACCATGTAAATTATATCACATGACCAAGAGACTGATTTGATAGTCAAGAGTATGCTTTATTTATAATCCCATCAAGAATAAGTGAAATTCCCACAAAGGTAGGTGGTTGTTACATACTGCTCCAATTCTGGTACTCCAGTACTCTCTGGTATGATCTCTGGTATGATCTCTGGTACAATCTTCTAGATATCCCTTATCTCATCTCTCATACTCTTGATTTGTATGATTATTCAAACTCATACTTGTACTTATCATACTCATTATGTTGTGCACCCAGACATCCTATCAATGACTCAAGTTGGTCTTCAGCTCCTTTTACACCATTCCTAGTAACTTCCACAGCCTTAGCACTAGACCTGTGACTTTCCCATCCATCTCCACTGCACCTTGTCATTGCACCACTCCTTTTGATCCATTCAACTCTCCTCTTACTCCACTATTAGAAATGGGCCTTGCCTCCCTTTAAATCCATGAACTTCAGAATGATCCTGTCTTCAGAGAAGAAGGTCTTCATACTCTGACCCCTCCAGTCCCTAGAAATGATAACAGTAATGATCCACTGTTTGATCCCTCAGAATCACCCAATCCCTTTGATCTAGATGACCCCTTCAATAACGATAATAAGCAATAGCCCAATGATGTATCCTTGGCTTTTGAATCATTTAACCAACTTGCCAATGCCATCTGGGACATGACTTGGCAGGCACTTAGACATAAGTTCTTTAACACTCCTAAAACCAAAGTCTGGGAGCCAGACCCATTCAATAGACTGGATTTCCAGAAACTCCATCCCTTTACCATCCAGTGTGAGTTGAACTTCCAAGCCAATCCTAAGTCTTTCCATCATGATTATACCAAAGTCACTTTTGCACAGTCCTATCTCAAGGGAGTCACCCTTGAATATTTTGAGCTGGACCTTCTTGGCAGTGAACCTCCAGAGCTCTGTCTGCTCTAGATGACCAGCTGGGAAGTGTTCCTATATGAACTCTAGTCTAACTTCAGTCCACACAATCCCATTGGTGATGTGGAGGCTCAGCTTGAGTAACTCCACATGAAGGATTCTCAACATATCTCCAACTATGTAGTCCAGTGAAACCACCTGGTGAGTCAAGTCTGGGAATGGGGTCCTGGAGTGCTTCACCACAGTTTCTACATCAGACTTTCCAATTACATCAAGAACAAGTTGTTTTGGCTTGGCAAACTGGGTGACCTCCACAACTTCCGCACTTTAGTGCAGCAGATTAACCATCATTATTGGGAATGTAAAGAAGAGATTTCTAGGGCCAACAAGATTTCTGGGTCTAACTCCAGAAATGGTAATTCCAAGGCCACTACCTCTACAGCCCCATCTTCATCTGCTCCCACCATGAACTCCAAGCCTAGAAGTTCTGTGAAGGACTCTAAGGCCTCCAACTCCAGCAGTAACTCCAATTCCAGAACCTCTGTGGCCCCCAAATCTGACTTATTGTGTAAGCTAGGTAAGAACAGCAAGCTCATAGTGGTTGAGTGAAAGTGTCACTTCAATAATAATCTGTGCATGTTCTATGGTCAAGCTGGCCATAAGACTAAAGAGTGCCCAAAATCATCATCCCAGGCATCCAAGGCTCATGTGGCTATGACCACAACTCTGGAAGTCAAACCAGAGGCCTCTAGCATGGAGGTGAAAAAATAGTCAGCAGTCTTGTAGACTCCATATGGACTCAAGGTTGCATTGACTCCACCTGTGCATTTAAGGAGGTCCAACTCAATGTGTCTGCTCTCTCAGATCCTCCCTCCCTCATGCCTACCATCTTAGTCCTTTCCTATGACATTCCAACCTTCCCTACACTCATAGACTCTGGATCTTCCAATTGTTTCATAGATATCTTATTCATTAATGATCATGGACTTTTTCCATACTCTGTTCCTTTGCTTGAACTCTGGCTTTTCAATAGAACATCCAACTCCACCATTACTCATGCTATCAACCTCTCTATCTGTTTTAAAACCAGTGACATCACTCTGACAATGATCTACATCACTCTGCTGAATGAATCCTATTCTCTTGTGCTAGGACACAACTGGCTTACCTGCTATAATTCATTGATTGACTGGGTTTCAAGCAGTCTTTCATTCTGCCCATCTGGACAGACTTTGCCAGCAACTCCAAGCTCTACCCCATAGCCTCCAGACTTACCTCCTCCAGCTGACCCCACACCCTCTGATCCACCATGTTTCTATAACTGCAAGGCTCTGCCTATTGTGCTGATCAATGCACCTGCCATTGCATTGGCCTGTTGCCTTCAGGGCTCTGTATAGTTTAGCCTGCAACTCTGCCCTAAGAATACCCAACTCTGTGTGTCTTCCACAACTTCAGATCCTGTCACTTTCTCTGGAGTTCCTTCAGACTATTAGAACTTTACAGATGTCTTTAGTAAAAGCAAGGCTTCTAAGCTTGCCCTGCACCATGAATATGATCTCAAAATCAACATAAAAGAATGCACATCTCCTCTATTGGGCACCATGTACTTCCTCTCCACCTCCAAGCTTGAGTCACTTCAAACATTCCTTGACAAACACCTAGTTAATGGGTTCATTCATTCCTTCTCTTCCATCCATGCTGCTCCAGTCCTCTTTGTCCACAAGAAGGATGGTTCACTCCACCTCTACATTGACTTTCAAGGACTTAACAAGATTATAAAGAAAGACTACTATCCCCTTTCCTACATCTCTGACCTTTTAGATGCTCTGAGCTGAGCTAAAATCTATACCAAAATTGACCTCCAGCATGCATACCACCTGGTCCACATTGCTGAGAGAAATGAATGGAAGACTTCATTCTGAATCTGATATGGCTCGTATGAGTGGCTAGTCATGCCATTTGATCTCACCAATGCTCCAGTGGCTTTCCAGCAGTTTGTCAACACCATCTTCAGTGATCTGTTAGATGTTTGTGTTATAGTCTATCTTGATAACATCCTTATCTACTCCATAGACAAGGCCTCCCACAAGAAACATATCTGGGAAGTACTCCATTGACTCTGCAAACATGGACTTTATGCCCACCCAGATAAGTGCAAATTCCACACCAACTCCACTGATTATCTTGAATACCAACTCTCTCCCTCTGGACTTACCATGTCTCCAGAAAAGGTTAGAGCAATCATAGATTGGCCTGAGCCTCAGAAAGTCAAGGACATCCAGTTCTTCTTGGGTTTTGTGAATTTCTACAGGTGTTTCATTCATAACTACTCTGATATCATTGTTTCCCTGACCCAACTCACACATAAGGATACTCCATGGACCTTCTCTAATGACTGTCATTCCATCTTCCAAGTGCTCAAGGATGCCTTTACCTTTGCTCTGATACTTACCCACTGTATTCTGGACACTTCAATCATAGTAGAAACCAACATCTCTGACTATGCTATTGCTGGTATTCTTTCTATCCATTGTATGGATGAGGAAATCTGGCCAGTTGCTTACTACTCTCAAATGCTCTATTCTTTAGAGCTCAATTATAATACACATGACAAGGAGCTACTTGCCATTTATGAGGCATTCCAGACTTGGCACCACTACCTTGAAGGTTCTGGAACTCTGGTTGACATTGTCACTGATTACAAAAATCTGGAGTATTTTGCCACTACCAAGCTTCTGACTCACCAGCAGGTTTGGTGGTCAGAGTTCCTTTCCCAGTTCAATATGATTGTTTGTTTCCACCCTGAATGCCTCAGAGCCAATCCCAATGCCCTTACTAGATGCTGGGATATCTACCCCAAAGAGAGAAATAAAGACTATGCTTGTGTCAATTCCCACAACTTCTGCCTCATTTTTACTTAGGAACAGCTCACTGCATCCCTACAGGCTACTTATCTTGCAGCTCTGGTTCTCCAGGCCAGCACCCTTTTTGACATCAAGTCACTTCACAGTGATATTCTCTTTACTCTTCCCTCTGACCCCATTGCTATCATCCACCTCTCTGACTCCAACAGTTTCCTCCATTTGAATAATTGTATTTACATTCTGGATGCTGATAACCTCCAACTCCATGTGCTCTGGTATAAGCATGATCATCTGCTATCTGGACATTTTGAACAAAATCACACTTTGGAGCTAATCTATATCTGGCCAGGCATCTGAACAGTTATCAAGGAGTATGTCTCTTCTTGCACAGCCTGTGCTTAAGCCAAGGTCCCTAGACATAAGCCCTATAGACTCCTAAAACAGCTCCCAATTCCTGAGAAGCCATGGAATTCCATATCCATGGACTTCATTAAACAACTTCCCATGTCCTCTGGACACACTGCCATCCTAGTCATTGTCAATTGCCTTTCCAAGCAATGTATATTCATTTCGACTGACGATAAGATGACATCTCTAGAGTTCATAAAACTCTTCCTTCTTCATGTCTTTTTCAAGCATGGAGTTCTCTCTCACATCACCTCTAATTGAGGTTTGGAGTTCATCTCTCACTTCTTCTGCTCACTTAGAAAAGTCCTCAACATCCAGCTCCACTTTACCTTCAGTTACCATCTGGAGGAAGACGGTCAAACAGAGTGTATGAACTAGACTCTGGAACAGTATCTTTGAGTCTATTGCAATTATTAATAGGACAACTGGTCTGAACTCCTTCCCTTAGCAGAGTTCACATACAACAATGCTCCAAATGTGACCACTGGAGTTTCTCCCTTCTTCACTAACAAGAGCTACCATTCAAACTTGACAATACATTTGGAGAGAGACCTCATCTCTGCCAGAGCACAAGAATACTCCATTAACCTCAACTTCCTTTATTCCTACCTCCATGAGGAGATTGCTGCCATTCAGAAACAATACCAAGGTCCTGCTAATGTCAAGTGAACTCTGGCGCCAGACTTTAAGGTCAGTGACTAGGTTTTCATTAAGGCTAAGTACTTCTGATCCACACACCCCTCTAAAAAATTATTGGAGAAAAACTTAGATACTTATACTATTATTGCCTAAGCTGGTATATACTCCTTTACACTCCAACTCCTGGTTACTATGAAGTCCATGCATCTGGTCTTTCATGTATTCCAATTAGAACCCTCAGTTCCAAACACAATTCTGAACCAGACTCAGGCTCTGCCACCTCCAGTTGAGATTGAAGGCAAATTGGAGTATGAAATAGCAGAAATTCTTGATTCAAAGATTGACCATAGGCAAAGAAATTGCAAGCTATTATACTTGGTATGCTGGTCTAACTATGAAGGTACTGAAGATGAGACCTCCTGGCTCCTAGCTATGGAGCTTGAACATGCCTCTGAACTTGTTGATGACTTTCATCTGTGATATCCAGACAAGCCTGGACCTTACTCTGCTTGATTGCTTTATTTAATCTTGCTCCATGTGGTCAAAACATGTCCATTATAGTTATTTGCAATGTCCTTCTACCTATACTACACCTTTGACTCCAACTTGCTCCCCAACTCCTCCTCCACAAACTCTCTTCTCATTGCCTCCTTCTCCTTCACCTCCAACTCCACCAACTCCACTACCACCTCTTTCTCTACTCTGCTCTCCATCTCTATATCTATGTCTGTGCCCAACCCATACACCTCCTCCATTTTTAGCCATACCAGCTCCTCCACCACCTACATTTGGTGGATCTGTCATCTTGTTTGTAATCTGACTGCCTCCTGGAGTCCTTTGATCAACTCCAAATTGCCCCAGAGGGCCTTTACCCACTCCAAAGCCAAACCCCCCGAGCCACTAGGCCTAACTATGGTACTACTCCCCTCTGTCCTTGCCTGCTTCATTGGCCTCTCCACTTCCACAATGGCCCTCTTTCTCTGCCATTCTGGCTTCTCTCCAGGCTGCTTGCACTTTGCCTTTGCCTTGCAGCACTCCACACATAAGGTTGACTTGCCTGGCCCAAGCTAACACTCAAGCCCATACTCATCGCACCTCTGGCATGTGGAAGGTCTACTCCATGCCTATGCCTTCTCCTTGCTCCAGCTCTGCTAAGTGGTCACCTCTGCCACCTATGGTTGGTCAGTCCCATTCAGCTTCTATGGGGGCAGCACTTACCCTTTTTTCTTTGCAGCCTCCTCTGCTGCCTTCTGTGCCTGCTCCACCCTCTGCACCTTCAATGCCACTGCCTCTGCCTTCTTCCTCACCTCCTCCTCCACCTTCCTCTATGCCTCCTCTTCCTTCCTTGCCTTTGCCCTCCACCTCCACTCTACCACCTTCATGTTTCACAATGTGTCATTATCATCCTTATACTCTGTGAAACAGATGTCATCCCACTCCTTAATGTTGGTGTATGGTTGTTGATTTCTGGATATGGTGTTGATTTGAAGTTAAGGTGTGACCATGAACTAACTGGACTTATAAATTGGGGCACAATTAAATTCAGGCTCTACTACTCTATATTGTCTACTGGCTAATGGCCTTCAGGGGTTCAGGCCTAAGGGGGGGATACTGTCACATACTGCTCCAACTCTAGTACTCTGGTACTCTCTGGTATGATCTCTGATATGATCTCCAGTATGATCTCCTAGATATCCCTTATCTTGTCTCTCATACTCTTGATTTGTATGATCTTCCTCAGTTAGTCTTATTTTTAGTTCCTCTGAGCAGATGTCTTGCTTAGTATGACAGCCTGACATCTGTTTCTAACCTGTTCCAGACCTGTCTCAAACATCTGTCTCTGACTTGTCTCCAATCTGTCCCAAGCATGTTCCTAACCTGTCTCCAACTTCAATATATCATTACTCATCTGTTTTATCTTTGACAACCTATCACATTCCATTACTAATCCATCCAGACTCCATAGTATAAATACATTACTCCAACTTGTACATACTTTAGTTTAAATATTAAATTAGTCTTCCTCTCACACTTCTGACCTTGAGCTCTGTACTCATCTAACCTCTGACTCCAAGGATAATGAGTACAAAGGCATGACACATAAGTCCTATGCCAAATGTCCTTGCCCCCTCCATTCCACCCATTCTTTCCTTATCCTCCTATTGCAACTCCATGCTGGACATTGTCAAACTTGTTTGAAGGACCCAGACTTGACAGTGGTGTATATCACACACTGCAAATGAGGCCAATATGGAAAGGGTTTTTGAGGTCACTATAGATGACACCTTTGCTTCATCTATAGGTTGACACACATTCCCTTGTCCCAATGACTCTGCCTTTACTAAGAAAGGCAAGAGTTTTTATGGCAAGTATCTCTTTTCATACTCTGATGCCTAGAAATTTTAATCCACAGTCAAGATGTACTGGCATATGACCAACACAACTTGGGGCAACAACATTTTCTTGTTAGAGTTATTGATTGCACATTTACTAGATACTTAGTGTTATAGTTATTGATTATGCATTTGTACCTTTTAGAGTATAAGTAGTGCTAAATCTAAATATGGTTGATTATTTATATTTGTATATGTTATTACCATGCTTTGTATAAGCCTCAGAGTTCACTGTCTGCACTTTCTAGTTTCTGACAGTGAACTCCAGATACAGTAAAGTGTATTTAACTATATCACAATATAATAGTTTCTGATAGTAAACTCCAGCTATGTGAATTCTGGCTGTTAACATTTCTCACACACAAACTGGAAAGACCAGAATGATTGGATGTAGAATGACTACCTACCAGATACTATTTGATCACACTCTTTTGATCTGTTGGCTCACACCTGTCAAAAACTCCTAACTCCAGAGTACTCTAAATCACTTCAGAGCCATCACCATCTAGGGACATCTTTTCTTGCATACATTAACTCTGCACTTATTGGCTCACACTTGGACTTGGTTCCCAAGGTGCTCTGTTTTGTTATCAGACCCTTTTCTTTACTTAATAGTATATTAACCTTATTTTTCCTTGATCTCATTTATCCCATTCCAGAGTTACATTAGAGTTAGTGGAGTTTGATGTAATTACATCTTTGTTCCATAAATACATTTATTTTTGGTTTCCCCCCCTTAGTTGTTCTTCTTTCCTTGAGGCAGCAACTGAGTAGACACTTCTGCCTCCTATCTAGTTCTGACACTATGTGTTGAAATTTATGATTTCATATTATCTAATTCTTATCCTGATTGTAATCCTTCTAGACTGTGTCACATGACTTTCATGTGATCTGTTCCAGAACATGATCTATTTCCACTATCTATTGTTATAACATCAAGATAAGAGTTTCTATTGCTATTTGCTAGCTATACTAATATCTTGAAACTTATTCCATAACATTCTATGTCATTCCATGGTCTTTATCATGTTTATCCTTACTGTACATATGTACAAATGTATCTCTTACAGTATATAAGGGCTAGATAATAAGCCATGCTCAGTAGCCCACTACTTGTTATGTGGATAGGCCAAGTCTGCCAATGGGGACAAGGGTGTTTAAGACTGGATGGAGTATAGAGAAGCTTTGAGGTACAATGGAATGAGGGACATGGTTGTCAAGTCCGGTCCCTCCAGGGTATTACTCCGGATAAGTCCAAGCTAGTGGGGCGGAGGTTCAGAGGTTAGTACAGAGGTGGACCAAAGTCCAGACAGAGAAAGTAACGGGTGGACTTAGGAGTGTGAGGACTTAGCACAGGAGGTATGTGTCACACTCTTGCTCTAGTCCAGTCCTTGTTGAGACAGAGGTAAGGAAAAGGATAGAGGAAAGGAGACTGGAGGAAACTTAATCAATATTTGTACTGAGGAGAGTACAGCAGAATTGTACAGAATATATATACTACTGAAAAACACCACTAGAATGGAGTGCATAGAACGGAGTCCAGTAATATGAAGTCCAGAGCTGTGACCAGTGTTAGCAGTCACCGGAGCTATGCTCCATAATGAACTCTAAGTGATGGAGAATGGAGACTGTGGAACTAATACTAAAGGAGATGTAAGATAAGAAGAACAAGGGGTACTATAATGAACAAAGTCTGGAGGTGAGGAACACCTTCCTGAGTAGATTGTCCTGGAGTTATGCTGTGCTGACTGGAGTTGAAGTCCGGGATATGACAGTATTCCCCTCTTAGGCCTGAACCCTTGAAGGCCATATGGCTGAGTGGAGTGTGGGTGTGGAGTTGGTGTGGAGATGTGTGGTGGAGTTTGGTCGATCCACATGACTCCGTTGATTGTTGATCAGAGTCCAAATTTGTGGCTGGGCATATAAGCCCGGATGATGCGCGGTTGGTCTCTATTTTTCTCCCACCATCATTCATCATGACCACCACATCCGACCTCCCCTTCCCACTATTGGAGATCGCCAAATGGACCTGGGGGGACATCCAGGAGAAAATCAACGACGATGACATCACCGTAGTCAAGAAGGCTGTGGAGCGAGGGCGATGACAGGAAGAGGTGAAGAGGAAGGCCAAGGAGGCAGTGTGAAAGAAGGCCAAGGCAGAGGCATGAGCAGCGGAGGAGAAGAGGTGAGTGGAGGCAGTGGAACGGAGGTGCAAGGAAGCGGTGGAGGCGGCCAAGAAAAGGGTGAGTGGCTGCGTTGTGTGACCACAGATATCACTAATTGGTCATTAGGCCAAGCAAGTCCGGGTCACACAGACCGCAGACAAAGGCAAAGGGAAGGTGCCACCACCGTGCAACCGGTGCGAATTGAGGGATGAGCTGTGTGAGATGGGAACTGGCAAGTCCAAATCTTGCATCGCCTATCAAGAGGCAAAGGCAAAATGTGTACGCCCCGAAGATGGCAAGGTGCCGGAGAAGCCCATGATGAAGAAGCCCACAATGAAGTGGAGGCACATGATGGGGGCAGAAGAAGACTCAAGGCCGCGCAAGAAGGTGTGCAAGGATGCGGAGATGGAGGCAGGGCCGAGTGGGGAGAGTGGCGTCGAGCACGCCCTTTGGGGCATCGAGCTGGCGATCTGGTTGTTGAATAACCACTTCTGGACCCAGACTCACCTGCTCTGCTGGCTTGTGGAGCTCAAGGAAGCGGAGATGTTCGATGATCCAGAGAAGGACATGATGGATGAGGACATGGTGGAAGTGGCGGGAGAGTTGGAGGGTCTTAGGGAGGACTACAAGGAGTCCGGGATGTCGCCACCATTACCCCCGTAGAGTATTAGTTTTCCGGACTTGTATAAATAGCAATGGAGTTGAATGGAGAAACTGAATGGAGTTGGAACAGAAGGAAAAAACAGAAAGGAAGAAAAGGAAACAGAAAGAAAAGAAAAAGGAAAGAAAGGAAACCTCAGAGTTGTATGATATTAGGTGGGTAGTGGCCCGGGCTTGTCCAGGTACCTCTCATGGAAGTCCAAAACAAGGTCCCTTGCGTTTCCTAACTCCGTGGCAAGTAGCCAGGAGATCTCATCATCAGTTCCCTTATAGCCCAACCAACAAACTAGATACAAGAGTTGGCAGTGACACCTTCTCCAATCAATCTTGGAGTCTAAAATCTCCACGATCTCGTACTCCGGCTCACCATCAGCCTCGACCAGAGGTGGCGGCAGTTGGACACGATTTAGTATAGTATTCGGAGTAGAGACTTCTAATTGAGAGACATGAAAAACTGGATGTACAGAATGCATAGTGTCAGGTAAATGTAAAGTAAATGAATGAGAACCAGGCTTAGCAATAATTGGAAATGGGCCTAGATTCTTCTCAGATAGTTTTTTGGATGGTCGTGTAGACCTGAAGTACTTGGCCTTCACATACACTTGGTCACCGATCTTAAAGTCTGGGGCCAGACTTCGTTTAGCGTCGGCAGGTCCCTGATAACGCTTCTGAGCTTCAGCCATCTCTGACTGGAGGAAATCATGGAGTTGATCCAAGTCCACAACATAAGCTTTGGCTGCAGATGAGGTGAGATCATGATCGGAGTTGATAGACAGATTTGGGTGATAGCCCTTATTAGCAAAGAACGGGGATACTCCAGTAGTAGCACTTGGAGCATTGTTGTACACGAATTTGGCAAGAGGAAGGAGTTCTGACCAATTGTCCTGCTGATAGTTGCAGTAAATCCAGAGATATTGCTCGAGGGTCTGATTAGTGCGTTCAGTTTGACCATCCCCCTCTGGATGATATCCAGAGGTGAAATGAAGACACATATCAAGAGCTTTACCTAATGACTGGAAGAAGTGTGATACAAACTTGGAGCTCCAGTTGGAGGTAACATGGGTGGGAACTCCATGCTTACTGAACACGTTGATCAGGAACAACTTGGCTAGGTTGGCGGAGGTGATGGTATCATGAGTTGGGATGAAGATTGATTGTTTAGACAATCAATCGACGACTACTAGGATCGCTGTATAACCCTCTGAAGGGGGAAGCTGTTCAATGAAATCCATGGAGATGGAGTTTCATGGTTTCTCTGGAATTGGTAGCTGCTTGAGGAGTCCATAAGGCCGGTGCCTCGGAACCTTGGCACAGGCGCAGGATGTACAGGAACTAACATAGTCCTTGATGAAGGTGCGGATGCCCGGCCAGGTATACTCACAGCGAATGAGTTTCAAAGTGCAGTTCTGGCTGAAATGACCTACAGTGGGGTGGTCATGGAAGTAGTGGAGAATCCAGAGCTGGAGATCTTCAGCTTCGGGGACATAGATGCAATTGTCCTGGAGTAGGAATCCTTCAGGGTTGACTGTCCAGCGAGGGTCATCAATAGACTCAGAGGAGAGGATGCGGGATGCAACTGGATCATTGGGAAGAGAGGAGAGGATGTCAGAGCAGAGTTGCTCAACATCAACTAGGAGTGAGGCCCAGAGTGTCAGAGTAGCTAAGTAAGTCGCACGAAGAGACACAGCAAGCTGTTCATGGGTGAATATGGGCTGAAAATTGTTGGGGTTGACGCAAGCATAGTCTTTATCTCCCTCTTTTGGGTAGACATCCCAACGTCTAGTTAGCGCATCAGGTTTGGCTCTGAGCTTACCAGGCCGGTAATGGACTGCCATATTGAATTGGCAGAGGTATTCGGACCAGCAGGCCTGGCAGTGCGTCAGGAGCTTAGTGGTGGAGAAATACTTGAGATTCTTGTGATTGGTAATGATGTCGATTGGGGATCCAGAGCCTTCAAGGAAGTGACGCCAATTCCTAAACGCCTCAAAAATCGCCAACAGCTCCTTGTCATGCGTGTCATAGTTCAACTCTGGCCCTGTAAGGGTGCGGGAGTAGAATGCGACCGGATGGAGTTTGGAGTCGAAGCTAGTGATGGATAGAATGCTGGCAATGGCATAATTGGAGGCATCAGTTTTGATGGTAATGGGAGCATCCAGAGTCCAGTGAATTAACACCGGAGCAGAGATGAAGGCTTCCTTCAGCTGATTGAAGGACTTGCGACAGTCATCGGAGAAGTTCCAGGAAACTCCTTTGCGAGTGAGCCGCATGAGCAGGATCACGATGTCCGAGTAGTTTTGAATGAAGTGACGATAGAAATTGGCGAAGCCAAGGAAGGACTGAATGTCCTTAACCTTACGAGGCTCCAGCCAATCCTGAATCGCTTTGACCTTGTCCAGGGCCATAGTGAGCCTGGAGGGAGAGAGAATATAATCAAGGTACTTGACGGACTCTGAATGGAACTTGCACTTCTCCAGCTTCAGATATAGACTGTTAGCGTGGAGACGCTGGAGGACTTCCCGGACGTTCTTGCAGTGTGAGGCGATGTCTTGGAAGTAAATAAGGATGTCATCGAGATAGATCACAATGGAAACATCCAACATATCAGCAAATATGGAATTGACAAAACGCTGAAAGGTGGCTGGAGCATTGGTGAGACCGAAGGGCATTATCAACCATTCATAGGATCCATAGCGGGTGCAGAAGGAAGTCTTCCACTCATCTCCAGTGGCGATGTGGACTAGATGATATGCATGCTGGAGATCGAGCTTGGTGAATATCTTGGCACCACTAGGGGCTTCCAGGAGATCGAAGGTACGGGGTAGTGGGTAACAGTTCTTCTTCGTGATCTTGTTCAGACCTCGGAAGTTGACACAGAGGCGGAGAGAGCCATCCTTCTTGTGGACGAAGAGCACCAGTGCGGCATGCAGAGATGTAGATTGCTGGATGAAGCCGATGCGGAGGTGTTCATCTAAGAAGTCCTTAAGGGCCCCCTGTTCTGTGGGGGAGAGGGAGTAGAGCCAACCGAGCAGAGGTTCGGTACCTTCCTCAAGATCAATCTTCAGATCAAAGGGATGGTGCTCAGGGAGCATATCCGCCTTCTTCTTGCTGAAGACATCCACAAAGTCATGGTACTCCAAGGGAACTCCAGAGAGGTCTGGAGGTACCTCCGGAGCATCAGAGACTGTAACTGAGCAAGCTTTAGTGGAGTTAATATCTCAAAGGGAAAGGGCGAAGGGAACAGAGCCCTTCAACTTGCAAGCATGATTGAATGCGGCTGCATTGACGAAAGAGATCGCTGGGCATGTAAGCCCAGGGGCTCTAGGCGAATCCAGGGGTGTAGTCTCCAGAGGATGAGTGGAGTAATTGTTGGGTGACAGAGGAAGAGGAACGGAGTTCAGCTCAGAAGACTCGGAGGTTGACGTCAGGGTTGGCACCCCACCTGTGGAAGTCCGGAACATGATGCTGCCCAATACCCAATCAATCAATGGATTGTAGCAGGTGAGCCAGCTGTGCTCTAATATTATTGCACAAGAGGGATCCAGCGAGGTTATATAGAACATGTCGGAGGTGGTTTCACCAGATGGAAAGAGGATCGGAAGGTCTACAGCAGAGTTGATGTTGGAGGTAGAGGAGCCATCGAAGAGACAGAGGGAAAGTGGGGAAACGGAGTTCGTAGGGATTTTGTGGGTATTAATGAATGTGGAATCTATGAAGCAGTGGATAGAACCAGAGTCAAGTAGACACAAAATGGAGGACAGATTAAGAGTCAGAATGGATACTGTAGGTTTAAGGGAATTAGGATCAGAAAGAGTGGACGCGTTGAGATGGAGTTCCTGAGGTACACGATCAGGAATAACATGACTCCCAGACTATGCAGTTCTACGGGAGCTGCACTCTATTTTTTCACCTCTGAAGAAGTGGAGCTCATCAAGGCTTCTGCTGGAGTAGCCATGGCAGCATAAGCCTTCGAAGCTCTAGAGCTGGATTTTGGACACTTCTTGGTGGTGTGCCCAGATTGTCTGCAGAACAGGCAGAGACCTTGGTGAAGGCAGTGTTGGCACTTCTTGGGGAGAAGCTTGCCATCCTTGCCCAACTTGGCAGAGATGCTATCAGCATTGTTAGCATCTCTATTCTTAGGTGAGTTCTTACCACCTCCGGAGGATCTGGAGGGTGAGGAGTTAGATCCCTTGGACT
>JBBPUB010000422.1:0-15038 GCA_038094415.1 Xerocomus alliaceus
GACATGTTCTATTCCTGCGGGCATGGTCGTTATCTCGGTTCGATCGCTCACAACCATGCTCCTCCCAAAGGAAAAGGGTCGTAGATGTGATTTTTGCCATTCCCTTGCACCTGAAGACCGAGGTCACCTCCAAAGATGCACTGGATGCGCTTCGTACTGGTATTGCGATTCTAAATGTACGCATGATTCGAGTGAGGTGTGCTCCTTCCAACGACCGATCGATCTTATCCAAAGGTCAAACATTGCACTGGCGCACTCACAAGAAGTACTGCAAGAATATCAACGCGTTTTGTGTGTCACGCCAGTTCCTCCAACTCGAAGCGCACGAGAGGCTAGATGCGCTGTTGCTCACCCACTTGCTCGCTGAGTGCTCGGTCAGAGGGACAGAGACGAAAGGAGAAAACCTGAGTCTGCAGATATTCATGTCCTTACTGCCTGGTCCAGTCACGGGCAAGGACGTACCTCCAACTTGCCCACTATCGACTGGCCACCGCCCCGTGCAAACGGCCAATGAGCTGTTTACACGTTGTGGAAACAACAACTTTTCGATTCATAGTCATTTAAATACTATTTCCCATGGTGTTTTCCCCCTGGCAAGCAGGTTGTTCAATCATTCTTGTGTTCCAAATGCTGTTGCAAAGTATCAGATCGCTCCTGCAACAGAGGTGGTGATGGAAGTTGTCGCTATTCGTGACATCGCCCCAGGCGAAGAGGTATGTAGCTTTCATTACTTCGGAAATATGCACACTGAAGCAGGTATGCTAGATATGTATTCCATATGTTGACCCAGCTCTTGTCGAGACCCGGCAGCAAATGTTCCGGTTCACGTACGGTTTCACGTGCACGTGTCCGTCTTGTACAGCTCTCGAGCGACTCGATACTTCGCCGTCTATCCCAGACAAGGCAGAGCTCGAATCACTTGGAACGTCCCTTTGTGAATTCGTGTTCCCAGATCCATTCCCCGACGTGATCAGACTTCCGAGTTCACCTATGAATCTGGAAACCGTACCTATTGAGATCTTGCGCATCTTCCGCGAGTCTTGCCTCACGAACTTTTGCAAGTCGTTCAGCATCTTTTCGCACGACAGACCATTTGAATCAGCCCTAGAAATAGGTCGAAAGATCCTTGCTTTTTATGTCGTCATATACCCACCAAATTACCCTCAGATTGGTGTGTCATTTAAGTTACTTTCCCCCTGAGACCTATAGAATGAATGAAAGCTTTTGTTCACCAGGGATGCACTTGCTGGAAATGGCAAAGACAGCATGGAATGCCTTCATCACTATGGAAGGCACCGACGATCCCCTGACACAACCCGTAGGTGTGAACCTGTTGGTGCAAGTTAGAACATATCTTGGACTGAGCAAACAGATCTGGACGGTGATTGGGCCAGAAGGGGACGATGGAGGTCCTCTAGCAGAGGTTCAGATCCTGGAGCATTTATTAAGTGAACAAGGGTGGCGATAAGTGTCTCTATGTCTGGGTCCCACTCGTTTAGCTAGTCAACGCACATCGTGTATCATAATGAATACCATAGCGTTAATCTCAGGTCACTGTCAAATTGTCCCTCTTCCTTTTGGCGAGGAAAAGGGTGTCTGAAACATGTTATCATCTCCACCGGGCTTGTACGACATGGGGCCTCCTTGAAGGCACCTCTCACCAAGATTCCCAGTGCACATTACTTGTGCCACTCTAGTATATAGTCGATGTCCCAAATAGACCTGGTTTCATTCATATGACCCATGCAAAAAGTTCGCGCCAAACACCCTCTCAGATGAAGAATTTCAGACGGAAGTGCCCGGCACGACCCAGATGTGAAACATATTCGGCGACCGGGATAGCGCGCATTGACGGAGATGATACAGTTACGTTTTGCGGCGAAAGTGAGGAAAAATAAAAGGGTGGCCCCCCAACAAACATCCACTCGAATTCCGTTGAATCGTATTTAGCGTCGTACCTGGGCGTAGTTTTCCACTTCAATTAGGGTTGCACCGTATTTCGCTCCATCAGAACGTCTCCCTCAAGAATGAAACGAGATGAGAATGTCCTGGCTGTCCTGGCAAGCTACACAAAAGTTTGAAACTCCACCATGGGGTATTTGATGTTCAACATCTCGAGATGATGAATCTCAACGAAGTGACTGAGATACAACCTACTTTTCCCGAAGAGCTACTCCATCGATGGTTTCCGGTGCCAAATAACAGCCTCAATGAAGAGGCATGAGAGAAATATAGAAACTACGCACCAAATGGGGATGACACTGACCGATTCAGACTCAGCAACACTGCATGAGATCTTGGGGTTGTACGACGTGGCCGTTTTACCAAACCGGAGGTTCACTCAGTCACTCGCCTTGCAAATCACTTTGTGTACAATCCGACACACAAGCTACATGGATGCATGGGTAATGCAGGTCCCACCAATCACGCGCGCCTGGTTAGCGCTCTCGGTGGCGACAAGCTTGGCGGTTGTATGTTCTTAAGCCCTCGATAGTGCAGAAAGGACTCATGACATGTCCGGTATTATCCAGCAATGTCAGGTCGTTACTCCGCTACAGCTCTACTTTTCTTTCAAGTCTGCATTCACCAATGCACAGGTTAGTTGCTCTTGTCTTGTTCGTATGCATGGCAAGCTCATTGTAGAGGGGATCTGGAAGCCGTGGCGTATGCTTACCACCTTCTTTTATTTTGGTCCACTTTCGCTGGATTTCATGTTTCATTTATTCTTTTTGTGAGTATGTCGGTACCGAGGAATAGGCTAGCCTTGACATCTTCTACGTTCCACTATTCCAGTATGCGGTACAGCCGGATGTTGGAGGAATCATCGTTTGCGAATAAAAAGGCGGACTACCTTTGGTTGCTTTTACTTTCCTCGCTAATGCTCCTCGTACGTCCGGATATACGAAGTTTTGACATTCTCACCTAACTAAGCCCTTACAGGGATTGTCGCCACTAGTCAATCTCCCGTTTCTTTCATCTTCTCTAGCCTTTGTTCCGATCTATATATGGTCCAGACGACACCCATCCACACCCATCGCCCTCTTTGGTATCTTTACAATATCCGCACCGTATTTACCCTTGGCGCTCGTCGTACTCTCATGGGTCATAAGTGGCACGTGGAAAGCTGCCGCAGGTGACTTGATCGGTTGTGCAGTTGGTCATATAGGCTGGTTCTTGAGAGATGTATGGGCCAGGGAGATGATCGGGGGATATACGCCACTCAGTGAGGCGCCAGAGGTTCTGTAAGTCGTATCCTGGATGACCTTGGTAGTGGGGATGGTGTACTGATGAAACTTCTAGAAGGCGTCTGTTTGGAGATATTTGATGAACCGGCATCGTGTGTTGTACAACAATACCGCAATATGTCGATGTCTTGATTGCCGGTCTCGAACAGAAATCAGATGGGCCGCTGCATTTTTTGTTGCCGTGCCCTTCCGAGTTCACACTTTCGATTTCTAGTGTTTGAGATACCCACCAGGTTTAGTGGCGACGGCGTTGGGATGTCTCTGTGATCCCATCTCGTAGCTCAGTTGCCTTGGTTGTTGTCTCTTCCGGTGAGGTCAAGGAACTAGATCAGGTTGCTTAGGTACGCGTTGTTTGTTTTACGAGTAGTTCCAAACAGAGCATCCTGAACGCTAAAGCATTGCTCATGATCCCGTTACAACCTAAGTCGCACTTGCTTCACTTGCTTACGCAGGGGGACTAGTGTTACTGTCTAGCCACAATCACAGCTATGAGTCCCAGAAATAAGTCGATTCGACGCCGAATACTGCAATAGAAGATCAATTGGTACGCTCGTGTACTTCCTCGAAAAAGCCGAATGTCTCTACGTTCTCCGTAAACCACCTTGCATTCTCGAGATCAATACCACACGACTCCTCCAAGTACAACGATTTGAGAGGAACCCCAAAGTCCTTTCTTTTTTGTACCACCAGATGAATGAGTGGAAGGTTGTTGGAAATACGGGACACGTAAAGCGTCTCGAGCAAGGGCAGCCAGATGGCTTTCTCGTCTAATTCATAATGTATGTCGGCTTACAGTCGTCACGCAGAAAGGCTTCCCTTGTACATGTGCTACGTATTCGTACAGGATCGAACTAGAATGTCCAACAAACAATTGCACCTCGCATGTTTATGCTCCCCAAGACCCCAGTATACAAGACCGTGACGCTCACCACGTACACACCGCTAGCATCATAGTACACTACCGTGTGTGATGTTCATACTACTATCCAACTTCTGAAACATGGACAATGCCTCATTTTCCTCCTCCCGCTTCTCGCTCTTGCATTCGTACTTTCTCGACCGCCCAAAATCGATCAGTCGAAAACTCCTCTCAGGCCTGTTTAGCCTCATGGACGGGAATTCGGTAGGTCTACCCCTCTGGACGAGGAAATTGCGTGGCGCAAAGGACTCGTGGAGCCAGCCCGCTCGTTGGAACCGTAAGAGTAGGCTCACACACTCTTCTTGTTCTTCGAGGGTGAGTCTCTTGGGGTTGATGGGCTTGCCACAGTGCTCGAGGAGGAGAATGGGACTCAGATAGGGTGGTTGACCCAGGTTTCCCTGGTTATCCTTCCTCGGGGTATAGAAACCGTAGAACTGTGGTACGACGGCGTTGACGGGTATGATGGTGTGTAATTGGGGTATGATAGTATATCCATTATAGTGATGAAAGAAGCGCTCTGGAAATTTTTGATAGTTACGTGCTTCCTGGACGATATGATCATCGCCTTCAAGTGACAGTTTCGCAATGACGGTGAATATGGCCGTGCGTGGAGCTGGGGGTTGGGATGCGTGGGTACAGGATTTTTGGCTTTCGTAGGTGAACGGTGTGTCGATCCGAATGATGGCAACCTCGGAATCTTCTGTGGATTGGTCCTCATCCCCATGTTTTGCAAACCGGAGCTGTACGTTATTGAACTGCCCCTCTTTCATGAACATACCCCAGAAGTCATCATCGTCAACCTTTTTGAAGATTTCCGATGGAGCCGTACCGGGTGGAACGATACAAGTTATTTCCCGCTCGATAATCTCCGCATCCCTTTCAACTCGAGGCGAGTCCCTGACTTCGTCCAGTTCTGCTTGCGTCGGCTGACGTCCTGTAAACCCATTTGGGCCCCATGAAATTGCTCTCAATAATTTTTCCCATTTCCCTGTATCTTTTAGCCTCTGTATCTCTCTGTTCGCGCTCTCCTCGAAGCAGAGTTGACAAATTGTTGGTTTCATGAAGAGATCGCGCGGTAACTCCCATTCGGCCCTGTATACGATCGAGTGGTGTCCGTCTCCGACCTTGGCAATGGGCGAGAGGTATAAATGGCTCTCCTCGATCTTTGCAATGCGGCGTGGATAAAGAGGGAGTGGGATTTCAATCACAGGCTCGTGGTTCTTGATCTGTTCCTTCGTTCGCTCGTATCTCAGGATGATCAACGTGCGCGCTTTGAATTCTTCCAGCTCTTTGGCTTTCCGTTTCGCTTTTTCGTACTCCCTGCATGCGGTCTGGGAATCGGAACGGTGGAGATCGTATGTCCGTACGATATCAGGTCGGGATGTCCACGATGTGTCGCAAAAGTTTTGTTTGTGGGCGGTGAGTAAGTTGAATGGATCGTGAACGTACAGAGTTCCTGGTAGTAGGTATAACGGGATGCGTTCCTGGAGAAGGATCGAGTTGGAATGCCCAAAGGGACTAAATGGCCATGGTTTGGGGTAATGACTGGGATGGAAAGGCGATGTGGTGGGTATTGTTGGTGAAGGGGGGATGAAAATGGGTTCTATGTCGTCGTGCTCGATCTCGGTTCCATCTGCTGGATCTGGTTCACCCTCTTCGTCGCTTTCATCCTCATTGCCGGCTTCCCCGTCGATGTCTTCTTCATCGAGTTCTACACTCTGTTCTCTTCTTTCCTCCCCTTCTGTGTCATGAGAGGGAAAGTTGAAGTACCCCAACAGCTGCAATTTTGTGTCGATACATCCAATCAACTCTGCCGTGTTTGCAACACCCTCTTTCCTCGGCTTACCCTCCGACTTGGCCCACTCAATCTCAGGTGCAGCGAAATCCAACTCTCTTAATGCCTTTACTCCTTGGTATATTGCGCTCCCAGTCATGATCGACCTGAAAAAAGGGAGATCTGGTAATCTGCTGACGACATAGAAATCGTAGAGTGTAGCGCCCCATGGGTATCCGTCGGGCGATAGCGTACCCTTGAGCTCGTCGCTCGGCACGAGGGGCTTGCCATTTGGATCACGCGGCCAGATGCGGAACACAGTGCGTTTCCTGCCTGGAAAACCGATCGATGGAGGGACGGTGTGGAAAAAGTCTTCGTCAGGGTGACGGCCCCAACCCCTGCGATTGCGGTGCATATACCGAGGTGGAACGAAACATGGAGAGCTGCAACGAGGAAATCGTGAGAGGGGTGTATGATGGCATAGGAAGCGACGCACGGATCGCTATCAAGCATATACATAATATCGTCAACGGCTTTTGCCTTCCCTTTTCCCTTGGGGTCATTGGTCTGTGGCCTGGCTTGCGCACTGTATGAAAGCGTAAAACGACCACGTGTGTCTGGTCAAGGCACAGCGAAACGCACCCCGTCTCACCCTCGACTTCGGTAGGCCACCTCACAAGCACTGTGACGAATTGATCGCCACCGGGTCTACATCAAGGACACGACAATGAGAAATACCCTTCTGGCAAATGAAAGTGTTGGTTACACGTACACCTCCTCGACCGCCGTCATTTGAGCGACCATCACATTTCGAGCGGGACCAGCTTCCTCGCCGCTATCTTGAGTGAGATAAGGAGGCAACTTGGCAGCGGGTGTCTCTTCTCCGTCCTCGCTCGGCCGCTCTATGACGACGACTTGGTCGTCTGTGTGTCTATACCGACGACGCCATGAGGAACTCTTCTATCAAATGTAAACGTCAATCACACGCACACCTCCTCGACCGCCGTCATCTCGGCGTCCATCGCATTTCGAGCGGGCACAGGCCCGCCGCTACCATCTTGGGTGCGAAGAGGCAACTCGGGAGCAGGCTTCTTTTCTTCGCTGTCGCTTGGCCGCCTCACGCGCACCACGACGATCTGACCGTCTGCGTATCTATATCAACGACGCCATGAGAAACTCTGCCATCGAATACAAGCATCAATCATACGTACACCTCCTCAACTGCCGTCATCTCGGTATCCATCACATTTCGAGCAGGTGCAGCCTCTGCGCTACCATCCTGCGTGCGATGAGGAGGGGAATCGGGAGCAGGCTTCTGTGCTTCGTCGACTTGGTCATCTGCGTATCTACACCAATATATAGTCAGACTCTCTCCAGTCGAATGCAAGCGTCGGTCACACGTACACCTCCTCAACTGCCCCCATCTTAGCGTCCATCCAAGCCACTTCTTGAACAGCCTCGGCCTCGGCCATCTCCCCACCATCTTGTGCCTGACGAGGTAAAGATGAAGACCTGTCAGGATGACGTGCCTTGGGAACGGGAGGTGACGCGGGCGCGTACGCCTCTTCAATCACCCTCTTGGAGCGGGCGGTGTTCAAGAACCCACGCTTCATCGCAACGAGTGAGCGTTCAGTTCAGTGGAGAGCAGGGCGACTATTTTCAGAAATGACTAGAGTGCACGATTACGATAGCGGCGATAAGGGATACTTGCTATGGGTAGAGTATCCGGAACTAGTTGAATGGGATTCCCGATAACGTGCGTCGAACTCACTGTTCGTCTAGTCGTCAAGGACGAGGCTAAGATACTTACTACACGCCAGAGGTCCAAGCCAAGCGCGATGCGTACGAAAGAACTAAGGATGATGGTAGATTGCAGGGTCTATGATTCACATGCGACGTGGCGTGCCAGGTCTAATGATCGTCTTTTGTGGGAGACGCGTCACGAGATCGTGTTACAGCAGAACATAGATTACACCCGAATTTGATCAATATCCTAGTACAACAACAGCTGCGATGTATTGGTCGTCAAAGGGTGCACGGAAGGGCACATCACCCAAGGTACGGGACGATGGCAGCTCTCAGTAATGCAAGCCCTACGTCGAGCCTACCCATTGCGAATCGGCCGTCGTGATGGCAGAAACGACTCGAAAGGACAGTCCTTTGCAAAGAATCTTCGACTAACATTCCTTGCAACGCCCGTGTCGATGGGCGGCGAAAGAATACAGACAAACTCTGACGGCTACTAGAAGATCATTTTCTACCTCCTTGATGTGTCACGTGGGCATGATGCTCTGGCTTTCCGGGAGCACCGGCATGCGCAGGGGTCGATTGGTCAACCTATCTCGACCAATCACGACCCATCGACCTATAATTTCGGGCTCCGCCGGACTCGACCGAGGCGCGACCTTTTGCTCGTCACCTGACGAGCGAAAGGTCACGCCTGGCCTGTGGCAGTGCCACGAGGGGGAAATTTTCGCTAAGGTCGAAAGAGTGGCAGGAACAACGTGTGTATTCAAACGTGATGTAACTAGGGACATGGACGGGCGACAACGGTGACGAGCAGAACACGAGGGAGCAAGCCAATACACAGGCGCGAAGAGAAGCGAGCGGAATGGGACGTAGCTAGGAACAGTACGTAGCTAGGAACAGGATGGACGACAAACGACGACGAGCAGAAAAGAAAAATAGCCGCGATGCGAAATGAAGTGGGGTAAGAGTGGGGTAAGAAATGAATGGAGGGTGCAACCAGGCGCGATGATGACGAGGAGCAGGAGTATGAATGATGAGGGCAATGAGAACTAGACCTGGGCATCCTGTTCAAGGAAGGTGAGATGCAGATGGTCAGTGCCGTCATGCTGCACAATGTGGTCACGGGAATTGGAGTCGTCAACCTTGAGCCCAGGATAAAGTCGGAAGAGAACGATTGTGGAGTGGCTGGAACTGTCTGCATCCGGTGTCAAAAACCCCTAACTCCGGAGTACTCCGCACCACTCTGGAGTTCTTGCCATCCAGGGTCATCCCCCCCCTTTCATGCACCAACTCTGGAACTGTTAGAAGCACCCTTGGACCTGATCCTCAAGGTGCCCTATTTCATTATCAGATCCTATCCTTTGTTTAATAGTAGATTAATCTTATTTTTCCTTAATCTCATTTACCCCATTCCAGAGTTACATTGGAGTTAGTGGAGTTCAATGTGATCACATCTTTGTCCCATAAATACCTTAATTTTGGAATTTTTCCCCTCTTAGTTGTTCTTCTCCCCTTGAGGCAGCAACTGAGGTGGGCACTTAATGTTTTATTACCTTACATCTAGCTAATGTACAGTAGTAGGCACTTCTGCCTTCTATCCAGGTAATATAGTTGTTCTTCTCCCCTTGAGGCAGCAACTGAGTAGGCACTTCTGCCTTCTATCCAGTTTTGACATCTGGGAGTATGACAGCATGGGCAGTGACTATGAGAAGAAAGGCTTGGACTTTGATCAGTAGCATGTCATGGCTGGCACCCACCACTGCAATCTCATAGATCTGCTAGACCATCTAAAGGAATGCCAAAGTGTGGAAGGTTGTCCCATCCGAGAAAATGCCATGTGGCTGGGGCCAATGAGGTAGATCAGAGGAGTTGGAAGTTGGCTTCGATCTGATGCCATCTGCACAGACACCATGCTTGTAATTTATGGCCAACTTCTTCAGACCTGGGTACATGATTGTCTTGCAGTGGGAGCACATTGGGACCTTGTGGAACTATTAAATGAGGTGTTCAACATAGCAAACAGTGTGCATCACACAGACTCACCTTCTTTCCAGTAGCAGTATTCACTTTGATGAGGGTGATGACAGAGCAATGGTGTTGTCAGAATGTCTTTGAGTTTTGGTGAGCTGCATGGAGTGGATCATAAATGTCAGCATGTGTTGGTGAGCAAGTGATGCAGCACAGAAAATAGTACTTACAAGTATAGTCATCCTTTAATATTCTCTTGATTAGCCTTGGTTCCATCTTGTCCAGCTTATGAAGTAGGGTGAGTGGATTCTTCCTAGTAACTGATGTACTACACTTTTCAGTCAATTGACAGTTGTATTCTTCCATTGCCATGGCCCACTTCCTTGGTGTCATCTTGTAAGAAATCCAGTGAAACTCTGCATGCATCTTCATGAAGAGGTAGAATTCTACATCACCTTTGATCAAGAGGGAGTTGGGATGGATGTCTGTTGCTGCAAGGAATAGGTGCTGGAATCATATCTCACTAGAACACTAGCTACAGGTGGCAATCTGAATGGAGGATGTAATGAGGGCTTTTTTAGGCTGAGGCAGAACTGATGGTGGTGCTGTCTTGAAAGGGGGATCAGCACAGATGCTCTGAGGGCTCAGCTGTGTAGCCACTAAGGATGTAGGCTTGGAGTTCATGACCTCGACCCTTCTTGACTTTGGGGAGTGAGGGCAGTGCATGCCATCAGTGGAGAACTTGAAGTACTGTTTAAGCATACTGTTGACCCTTTTGGTTGCTCCATCATCATCTGAGGATTCCTTAGCCTTTTGCTTGTTGACTTCAATTGTGGGCAAATCAGATTTGACTGCAATAGCAGATATGCTGGATGGGACTAGTATGTCTGGGGAGTGTTTAGAAGTCTGGGATGGCAAGACCTATGGAAGCTCAAGCAACTGGGAATAAATGTTCAACTCATTGAGGATGTACACGCAACTCAATAAGATCATGGACTTAATGGCAGTATTTGCATTGTTACTATTCATGTCACTGCAGGAATGGATCTGAGAGAAGAAATTGTCATTGACCTGGAACTCACTGGCTTCTTTCTTTACCAGACCACTGAAAGTGGTGATGTGTTCTGAAGGTCCTAGGCCAAAAGTTTCACCAGAGTTGACAAGTTGGAGCTTGGCAAGGACAGAAAGGTGGATTATGAATCTGAGGCTTGGAGCTGGTTGTAGAGTTTAGCAATGGCATTGATTATGCTTGTGTGGTGAGAACTAGCCGTTAAAGTGGTAAATAGTGTCTGGGCCTTCTTGGGGCACTGATATGTGATTCAAATGTTCCTATGATAAACAAAGTTGTGACTAAGCATGGCAAGTATGACAATCCCACTTGGCTGTAATTTCTGGAGTGTATTCCATGCCTTGTGACATCCTTTGATCTGGCTTCCGTTAGATAGTATGTCTTGTTGACAGTACTGTAAGCAGCCTCTTTGAATGTGCCTGAGCTGTTCTTGGTGAACCTAGATGACAGAATGATCAGCACTGATGTGTCACATTGCCCAGAAACAGTACCTTTTCAGATGTAATGGACCATACTGTTCCTTTCATGGCCCACTTATTGTATGCAACCACTAGGTGCTGCTTCTGCTCAGCCTGATCCTAGTATTTGGCACCCTTCTTGCCATCACTGGCACATTGCTTCAATATGGCATTGGTGATGTTGGACATGACTGTAGCATAATGAGGGTTCTTGATCCCACTCAAAATAGTTGCTGTGTATCTGACCACTATACAATAATATCAATGCATGTATCTTTGAAAGTGTTACGTGAGTAGCCTGAGTCTGCTACTAGGAACAAAGGGTACGAGGGTGGACTTGGTGCTTTAGGGAACTTGAAGGTGCTTGGGAACTTAAAGGTGCTTGGGGAACTCAAAGGTGCTTGAGAACTCAAAGGTGCTTAGGACTGAAGGGGGGCATGGTATAGGGACTGCAGCGGACTCAAGGTTATGTATAATTGCGTAGACCAAGAATGGGAATTACAATACAGGGCATGGCGAGTAGATATATGATGAAGGAATCGTATGGAATGTGATAGAAGAAGGATAACTAAGCCATTACTAGAGAAATGGCTGTGGAGTGGTAAGCGTCCCAAAGTAATGATAAAGGATATGAGAACTAAAGAGGAAGAAAGGCTGTGGAACATGAGGACACCACCAGGATGAAGTAATGTTCCACATAATCAAAGAAAAAGGGAGAAACATATTGGAGAACAAGGAAACTACAAAGGAAGATGAAGCAGTGGAGATATAGAACTGTAACAATACCTCCTTCATACACTGGAAGTTCCACTTCCAATACTCTATCCCCAAGTTGGTTCTCTAAAGATTGCTGACACCTAAGGTATGGAATAATGTTCAAATGGACAATTGTCTCGGACATGTCCAGGAGCATCACAGGTGGTGCAAACTCTTTAAGGACAGAAGTGAGGGCCATGCCCCCATTGTAGGCAAAAGGAACATTGGGTGTGAAGGCAATTGCGAACATTGTGACCAGGAGCAGATTGGTTACAGGTAGGGCATCGGTACTGGAAACAGTCTGCTCAATAATGACCCCTACCTCCACATGGAAAGCAGGTGGTGGTAGCTGAGGCAGGGAGTGGTCTGGTGGCAGGTTGGAGTACATGATGAGGAGAGGATAGTATCCATTGGCTGTTTGGAAGGGTGAGTAGAAACTCCCTGTTGGTAGTGATGACTTCCTGGTCTAGTTCAAAGGTGGTTATTCCCAAAGGTCCTTCAGAGTCCAAAAAGATGGTGGACTGGGGGGCAGTGAAGGGTGATGAAGGAGGAGGAGGAGGAGAAGAGATCTGTTCTGCCAGGGTGACATTAAGCAGGACCAGAGATGTGGGGGTGGTAGTGGGGGGCAAAGGAGAAACAGAAGAAATGTTTGTACTATGAGGTAATGAAGAAATGGATTCCAAGTAGTGATCATGTTCCTGCAGCAAGAGGAAAAGATAGATACGTCTGAAGGTGGGGAAAATTAATTCTGGAGGAATCATTGAAATGTACATATTAAAGCCAAAAAGATGAAGGATAGAGAGAATTCTTTCTGGAAGTTTATTGATAGCTAAGTGTAAGAGAATGCTGGCCATGGGAGGGGTATCAGAAGAAATGCAATGATGATGATAGTATTGAACATGAGCCACTTCATGGGACAACCTTACTAACTCCTGGGTAACTTTATCCTCTTGATACAGGGAAAGGACCTCGACAGCATGGAGGAGCTGGGGGTCTGTGAGGATGGCGCTGTAGAGGATGAAGGTGGCAGAGGTGGGCAAGAATGTAGGCTGTACATGCAAGGATCTGAGTCATGCATACCCAGAAAACAATGAGGAGATGGATGAGGAAGAAGAAAGCATGTTCAAGGGCAAGTAAAATGTTTGGGTTGATGGGCATCTAATGATGGTGAGAGAACATGGCTGCCCAATATATGGTGACTACAACAGTGGTGAGAAGAATGAGGCAGAGGAGGAGGACGGAGACGATCAGCTGAATGTTCATGCAGTCCATGATGAGTCCTGTTTACTGCAGCTGATGGCAGTGTTTATAATCTGTCAGAATGGAGGCTGTGTGATGGAGATTGCTCTTAGGTTTTCAAGTGTTTTCAGATGGAGTGTAACCTTTCCATTTGATAAAGTAATGATAACGACTGGGAGTTCCCTTATGGGCTAGAATGGCCTCGACCTTGTATTCTTCTTCATCATCTATAATCTCAGGTAGGGGTTCCAGGAATAACAGGCCATGAGTGGAGGTCTATTTGAATGGGGACAAGAGGGAGGTGTGAAACGTATCATGAACTCTCCAGGATTTGGGAAGTTTGAGACAATAGACAAGTGGTGAAAGGACTTGGGTGACTTCAAACAGACCCACACATTTGGGGGCTAGTTTTCTAGACAGGAATGGGATGTGGAGATGAGTGGCTTCCAGCCATACTTGATCTCCAACCTTCCAGAGGGTAAACTTAGTCGTTTGATGCTGTTTCATCACCAGGCATGCTGAACTGTGTGCTGCTAGGGCCTCATTCCTTGCTTTGGTCAGGGCATCCATCCTAGAGGAGAGTGCTGGAATGAAGGTTTTTGTGAGGGTGGGGAATGTTCTGGATTTATAATCCAGCATGAGGCTGAATGGGGATTTCTGAGTGGACAAGTGTGGGCAAGAGTTGTGCTAGAACTCAGCAGTAGTGAGGAACTTGGCCCACTCATGTGGGTTGTTTCTGCAAAAGATCCTCAAATATGTCTCCAGTTCCTGGTTGGTTCTCTTGGTTTGACTATTGGTCTATGGATGATAGGCAGTGGATAGTTTAATGTTGTAATGGAGTAGTCTGGCCAGCTCTCAAGCTAGGGCAGAGGTGAACTGTGGTCCTCAATCTGAGATGATGGAGTTCTGTATTCCAAACTGCTTGAACACATGATCATGGAAAAGACAAGCTATTCCTAACACATCGATGGTTTTGTGGCAAGGAGTGAGAATTACCCCCTTCATAAGCCCATGGTTGACCATGACCATGATGGAATCAAAGCCCTCTGAGGGGGGTAAGTCTGTGATGAGATTGATGGATAGTTGCTTGAATGGGAGGGTGGTAACAGATGGGATTGGTGATAGTGGTGGGACTGTGGAGTGAGTATTGGTCTTGGATGTTTGGTAAGTGGGGCATCCATTGACAAAGTTTTTAACAAAAGTGGCAAGGCCAGGCCACCAAAAGTTCCATTCCAAAAGGGCTTTGATGTGAAATTGTCCAGTGTGTCCTATGGTTGGTGCGGAATGGAACATATGGAGTAAGGATGACCTATGTTTTGGGGGAATGTATAATCTGTTCCTGTAGAAGAGGTGGCCATTATCGAACTTCTAGTCTGATATGACCAATCTGGGAAACAATGGGGAGCCAAGCTGCACTGCTTTGAGTGCTTTAAAAATCAGGGGGTCATCAGTGGAGGAGAGCTTGATCTTGTGTAATAGTGTGGTGTCAAGGGCTTGGATGATAGTGGGTTCTGGGACTATGGAAGAGTTGATGTTGTCTGAGGAGGTGTTGAGGGAGGATCATCAAGATAGGGCATCTGCTGGGTCCATCTTGGTTTCTGGAGTGACCTGCCAAACCAAATCATAATCCTGTAGAAAAAGGGACCAATGTGCTTGGCATCTAGAGAGTTTTTGAGGGTCACAAATATAGGATAGGTTTTTATAATCTGTGATGATGGTGACCAGATGGGTGGAGCCAGAGAGGTATTGTCTCCACTCTTCTAAGGCAAGGATGACAGCAAGTAACTCCCTATTATTGTTAAGATCGGTCACTCCGGTCCTCCGGAAGGAAGTCCGTGGGCACAGGGTAGAAGCAGGGTAG
>JBBPUB010000423.1:0-15025 GCA_038094415.1 Xerocomus alliaceus
GGAACGTGGAGTTATCACCAGGATGAAGTAACGTTCTTCATACGAGAAGAAGAAAGGTGGAGAATACTGGGGAACGGTAAGGATAAGTAGAAAGATAAAGCGGTATAAGAATAAAACTGTAACAATGTGTACTACTGCAAGTATGGGTGCATTGCAATCAATGACTAACTTAACTATCCAGCAGAATACTTCAAGAGTTACTAAGAACAGTTCTACAACTGTTGCAAGGATGATCTCAAAAATCATCTAGCAGTTGTGGCAGTGATGTTGGAGTCCTTTTCCAAAGATTCAACTGTCTGAGGTGGCATGGGTAGCAGGAACTACTCCTATAAAGGTGAAGTAAGGTGTTCTGAAAGTCCTTGATCAATTTTCTATGAAGAGGATTGGGACTTAAGAGTCTGTTGCATATTTAGCAATCCACTGAAGAAAGTAGATTGTGATGATGTAAAAGATTAGGCTAAAAATGAGGCAAATGACAAATAATTGCATTCAATATTTGTATGATTTAGCTGGAATGTCCTGTAATCTAATCCTGCTTTTCCTTTCTATTCCCCTTTTTATCTCCTGTTCATAATGTCTTCACTGTCTTTTCCTTGGTGGCAGTGGAGCTGCTTCTTCTTCGTAATTGGACCATCCTAAGAGTGATCTTCTTTGGTGGAGATTAAAGGTGGTGCTATAGAAACTGGTCTGAACCATTGAAGCTATAGCATAAAATGCCCTCTCTTCTTCTAAGGGCAGCCAATGCAGAGAGGACTGACTGGCATCTATGATACTCAGTCCTAGGCTACAGTTATTTGAATCTGGGGTAGATGGAAGGAGGAGGTCAGGGCTGTCTTCTTCTGGCTCTAACTTTGTAGGGGTAGATAGTGTAAGGGGGACAACTATGTTCTCTTCCTTCATGTTGGTGGCTGGTGATGTACTCTCTTCACAGCTGAGATCTAATCTCAATTCTCCTTTGATTATATCTCTCATGATTGAGTCCTGATAGAGGTAACTAGGTAAAGAACCTTCTAACTCTCTTAAGAAGGTGGTTGCTAGCAATACAGAGGCATTCCTACTGTCTGGGACCTATACAGCCTGCTCTTGCCCTTCTCTTGGCTCTGCTCATTGGTGACTGATGATAAGGGGACGAAGGGATCAGTGGAACTGGATGGGCACTAGAAGTCATTAGCGCTGCTGCTTCTATAGTAGAGAGGGTCACTAGAGGAGAGTCTAGTCTAATAAAACAACAGAAACCCAATGGTGAAACTGGACCAGCTCTACTACAACTATCTTTAGTAAAAAGAACTTGGAATGTACTAACTTGTTCTATTGAGAAAAGAGTTTGAGGAGAGGAGTGCTTAGTGTTACAATTCTCTACATTTACTCTTGCATCTTTCTCTTTTCTTTCCTTATTCCTCAGTATGTTCCCCCATTTTTCTTTTAGTATGTCAAATGTTACTTCATCCTGGTGATGTCATCATGTTCCACAGCTTTTCTTGCTTTGTAACCTTCTGCTTCTCTTACCACTACTTTGGGACGCTTACTACTCTGCAGCTGTTTCTCTAACAATGGCTTAGTGATCCCTATTCCATCACATTCTATACATTTCTATCATAGTACTTATTCTCCACACCCTGTATTGTAGTCTTCATTTTTGGTCTATACAATCCACTGTAGTTTTGAATCCACTGCAGTCTCTGCACTGTGTTTTCCCCATCATACCTTCAAGTATCTTTGGCATCACCAAGCCCCTTCGTCCTCAGTAGCAGAACTCAGGCTACTTGCATAACAAAAGACCAAGAATCTCCCTACGTCCCTTTTATCTAAGAGTTGGACGCACTCTCATTGAACCACCATAGCTCACTGACCCTAGCACTGTGCTTCTAGATTGTTTAGTGCTCACTCAGACTCTAACCCTGAAACCACACCCCCTGTGTCCCCTACTATAGGATCTAGGCAACTCCCTGGACCTCCCTCTGTTACCCCTACAGGAACTCCCTCATACCCTAGTCCCAGAACCCCCCTTGTACCATCACACCCAGTAACTCCATTGTTCCCCACTTGTACTCCATCCCCAGTCACCCCCATGTCCACCCATACCACAGAACTTAAGGCAGCCCTCTCTGCTGACTTCTCTGGAGAATGAAATGATGCTATCTGTTGGATCAAGGCCATGAAGGCCTACTTCTCCATCAATTCTACCCTCTATGCTGATAATGAAACTAAAATCATGACCACACTCAATAAGCTCAGCAAGGGTTGCGCCATCCCCTTCTCAGAGATGTGGTATGATAAACTTGCTGATCCAGCCACCATCCCCTTAGAGAAGACCTTCAATAAGTTCATGAAGAACTTTAAGGGCATCTTCTTCCCCTTCAATACCAAAGCCACTGCTCACCTTGCATTGTCCAAACTCATGCAGAAGTCAGTCTATGAGGCCAATGGAGAGATTGACAATGGATTTCAGAAGTACATTACTGAATTCCAGAACCTCGCCACCTGAGCGGGAATCACAGATCATGCTATGCTCATCAACACCTTCTCCTTAGGCCTGGACCAAAGGATTGCCATTATGATCCTCTTCATGGATAAGGTCCCCACCCTTATCACAGATTGGCTAGAGAAAGCCAAAGTTTTCCATATCCAGCAGGCACACATTGACACCTTAAAGAAAGGCAAGACCACCTCTTCCTCCTTAGAAACTCCAGAGACCCCAACACCATGGATGTTGATGCAGTTTGACTCACCAAACTGAGCCCCCAGGAATGGGCCAAGTGCATCTGAGAAGGACACTGCTTCTGCTGCCAACACACCAGCCACAATGCCATGCAATGTCACTCATACCCCCATAACCCTCAGCCTCAGATTATTGCTACCACCACCACCACTACACTGTCCACTCTGCCCACTTCTGTTGCCACAACTCCTGTGCCCCCTCGAACCCCCACTCTCTTCACTCTACAGACATTCATTTAACACCTCCAAACTCAGGGGAAAAATGAGGACGAGATCCTTCAGGTCCTTCAAGCCTACTACAAAGATTCCTCTGATAAACAAGCCCCAACATCATCTTTTTAGAAGAAGAGGATGTGTCAACATCTTCCTTTCATGTAATAGTAGGACTGCCTAGTTATCAAACAATTTGTATCCCCATTCATCTCCAAGTGCAGTCTAAAACTGTTGAAACCATCATGCTAATCAATAGCAGAGCCACTGGCAACTTCATTGACAAATCTTTGGTCCCCTATCTAAAGCTAGGGGTATGCATCCTCTCTAAGCCCATCAAGGCCTGGAACATCAATGGAACTGAGAACCACCATGGCACCATCAAAGCCAAGCTTAAGGCTAAGCTCACTCATGAAGAATTCTCCAACAATGTAGATCTGCATATCTTGGGACTTGGCAAGAAGCAGGTGATCCTTGGGATGCCTTGGCTGTGGAAATGAAACCCCCAGGTTGACTGGAGAACAAAATTCCTTCTGCTCTCATAGGATTATCTTGAAGAAAGTCTCAACAAGATCACAATCTCCACCCAGCTTGCTCAGAACAACCTCCCCCAGACTACCCTACTTCCAGAATGGTGTAAGGAATACAAAGACATATTTTCCAAAGCCATGTTCAATGCCTTACCCCCTCACCATTCCTATAACCACACCATCAATCTGAAACCATCATTCCTACCAAAGATCACCAAGGTGTACCCTTTGAACCCAAAGGAAAAGAAGGCATGCAAGACATTCATCAATGAAAACCTAGCCACTGGATGGATCCTCCCCTTGAAATCTCTCCAAGCCTCTTCATTTTTCTTTGTTCCTAAGAAAGATAGCATGCTATATCCTTGCCAGGATTACCAATACCTTAACTCCCACATAGTCCACAATGCCTATTCCTTACCACTCATCTCTGACCTTATTGATGACATAAAGGAGTCCACCTTGTTCACCAAACTAAACATCCAATGAGGATATAACAACATTTGTATTCGAGAGGAAGACCAATGGAAAGTGGCCTTCATCACCCCCCTTGAACTCTATGAATCCACCATCATGTTTTTTGGATTCTGCAATGCTCCCCCCATGTTTTAGACATTCATGAATCATATCTTTACAGACCTATTGGTCAAGGGATGGTTAAAGATCTATATGGATGATATCAGTATCCACACCAAAGATGACCTCACTCTACACCACCAGCACACTAAACTCGTGTTCGAACAATTACAACTTCACAAGCTATCCCTAAAACTGTCAAAGTGCTTGTTTGACACCCCCACTATGGAATACCTGGAAATAATCATAGGACAGGAACAGTTGAAGATGGACCCCATAAAACTCAAGGCCATTAAGGAGTGGCACCCCCCTATATCTGTCAAAGGGATCAGGAGCTTCCTTGGATTTGCCAATTTCTATTGAAAGTTTATCCTGGACTTCTCCAACATTGTTGCCCCACTGACCTTGCTCACTTAAAAGGAGGAACTATGGAAGTGGACACCTCTACAACAGTCTGCCTTCAAAATCCTCAGGGAGGCATTTATCTCAGCTCCTATACTAGCACTCCCCAACATCAACAGGCCCTTCTCTGCCATGACAGATGCCTTCTTGCTGCTGGAGCAGTCCTGCTTCAGAATAATGCAAACAGAGATGCTCATTCATGTGCCTATTTTTCAAAGACATTTTCCTCTGCTGAGTGTAACTATAACATCTATGACCAAGAACTACTGGCCATCATCTTAGCCTTGAAGGAGTGAAGACAGTACCTTTTTGGTTCTAGTTATCCAGTCATTATTATCATGGACTACAAAAACCTGTTCTATGTTTGTAACCCTAGAAAACTCTTCAGAAGACAAGCACATTGGGCCCTTTTCTTACAGGATTTTGACCTCATATGGCAGGTTACTCTGGGGACCAAGATGGGATCTGCAGATGCCCTATTCCACCAATCCCTTCTAGACACCTCCAATGACAACGCCAACACCTCCATTGTTCCAGAACCCACCATCATCCAAGCCCTAGATACTGCCCTTATGAATAAGATCCAATCCTCCTTGACCTCTGACCCCCTAGTCCTTTGAGCTCTTTGGGCAGCACAACTCAGATCCCCACTGTTTTTCCAATTGACCATGTCAGACTGGAAGTTTGATAATGGCCACCTCTTCTACAGAGACAGACTATATGTCCCACCTGAGCACCACATAATCTTACTTCAAACCTTCTACTCGGCACCAACCACTGGACATACAGGCCAATTTCATACTAAAGCCCTGCTAGAAAGGAACTTCTGGTGGCCAGGACTAACAACATTTGTAAAGAACTTCATCAAAGGATGCGTCATTTGCCAAGTGTCCAAAGTCAACACTTACCCAATCACCTCTCCTCTGGCACCTATCTCCTCTGAAGCCATGCTTTCGTTCAAACAGCTATCCGTGGATCTAGTCACAGATCTGCCTAAGTCTGATGGCTTTGACTTAGTCATGGTTGTGGTTAACCATGGGCTTACAAAGGGGGTAATTCTCATTCCATGTCATAAAACCATTGATGCCTTAGGAGTAGCCTGACTCTTCCATGACCATGTGTTCAAATGGTTTGGAGTGCATGACTCTATCATTTCTAATTGTGAACCATAGTTCACCTCTGTGCTTGCTCAAGAACTAGCCAGACTACTCCACTACAATATCAAGCTATCTACTACATACCATTCACAGATGGATGGCCAAACTGAAAGGACCAACCAGGAGATGGAAACCTACCTATGAATCTTCTATGGCAACAACCCCCATGAATGGACCAACTTCCTTACCACTGCTAAGTTTCAGCATAACTCCTCCCCTCACTCATCCATGCTAAAATCCCTGTTTAGCCTAATGTTGGGCTATGAACCCTGAGCTTTCTCTCCCCTTATCATGACCTTCATTCCAGCACTCTTGTCCAGAATCAAATCACTAAATAAACTTAGGGATAAAGCACTTGCTGCACATGAACTGGCCAAACAGGCCATGTTCAAACACCAAACACGCAAGTTCTCTTCTTGGAAGGTCAAAGACAGGGTATGGCTGGAAGCCATCCACCTACACATTCCCTTCCCTTCTCAGAAATTAGCACCCAAACAAGTTGGTCCCTTCAAAATCTCACAGGCCCTATTCCCTCTGGTATATTACCTCAAGCTTCCCAAGTCTTGGAAAATCCACAATATCTTCCACGCCTCCCTTCTTTCCTCATTTAGACAGACCAAAGCCCATGGACCTCCATTCCTAGAATCACCATCTGATATTATTGATAATAAAGAAAAATATGAGGTGGAGGCCATTCTAGCCCATAAAGGCATGCCTGGTCACTATTGATACCTCATCAAATGGAAGGGCTATCCCCATCAGAGAACACTTGGGAACCCGAAAGTAATCTCCATCACACTGCCTCCATTTTGACAGAGTATAAATGCCACAATCAACTGCAGTAACCAAGACCCATTATGGACCACATCGACTACCAACTCATTGCCTCTGTTCTTCTTCTTTGTCTCATCCTCATTACTACAGTCATCTTCACTATATATTGGGCTGCCACCTTCTCCCATCACCATTAGATGTCCATCAATGTGATGATCCTTGCCATCTTGTATACAGTCTCTGGTAGACTCTTCATCGCAATGAACTTAGCATACACTTTTTGCTTGATCTTATCTTATCATTTCATGACTAATCTGATCATGCTTATCTTCTGCTCTTCTTCCTGATCAGATCTATCCCCATTTGGCTATTCTTTAATATGGTCATTACCATGTTCCTTCTAGACTTCTAACACATGTAGCCAACGCTCTTTTAATCACTGCATGATTCTTTTCATTTCAGTGCTGTGCATGGCTATGGCACAGCCCAGTTCATTACCACTGCTGTAGCTTCTTTTCCATTTGATCTGCCACCCGCAGTATCAAACGTGTTAGTTATTTCTGCTCCCCACAGCCCTAGAGGCTATGGTATGCCTTTATCGCTATTGGATAGCTACAACATGGACTCTTACCTTAGTCGCCGCCCTACTGCATAGGCATAGCATTCTACCTAATCAGGTATTAGGGTTAGACAAACATGTACAAATAGTATAGTAGTATATAAACCCCAAGAACGATGCTGGATAGATCCCCAGTCTAGTCTCTTGGCTTAAACCCCAATGGACTCTTGTGAACGGAAGTTCTAGGCTCCCCACACACTAGATTAACAGGCATTGAGATGTCCCTTATCAGGACTGTCTCATGGAGTCTTCCTTAACAAGGATGACTCATTACTTTCTTTACTTTTTCTTTCGATGCTTGGTGAACACACAGAAGGAAACCCAGAGTGGTGGATCCCACTGCTGGAAACCCTAGAGTGCTATACCCAAGGTCTACCATGAATCATTAGCAGTAGTATAAATAAGATCACTAGAAGGTATTGTAGCTTAGTCCCATGGTAGGATTAGTACAATATATCTTGGTCTTTATCTGAACTCGACTACTAAGCCTCAAGCCCACTACCGCAACTCTCTACTAACTGTAGCAAGTTAGTACCTCTTCTATTCTTTTTAGCTGATAGTCATAGTAGAGTCAGTCTTTGTTCCCAAGAGGGTTCAGCCATTTCAATCAATTCCATTGTCTTGTCTTACCATGAACATGCTTTCTCCTATCTTGTCCATCTCCTCCTCATTATTTGGGTTTGCTCAACTTAGATCCTTGCAAGTGCAGCCTACCTTCTTGTCTACTTTCACCACCTTCATCCTCTATAGTGCCATCCTTGTGGACCCCCAGCTACTCCATGCCATCAAGGTCCTCCCCCTATACCAAAAAGATGAATTAGTAAGGTTGTTTCATGAAGCTGTGCACATCCAATACTATCATCATCATTGCATTCCCTCTGACACTCCACCTATGGCTGGTATTCCTTTATGCTTAGCTATTAACAAAATCCCAGAAAGAATTCTTTCTATTTTATGTCTCTTTGGTTTTGATACATATGTTTCTATGATTGCCCCAGAATTAATTTTTCCTACCTTCAGATGTATCTACCTTTCCCTCTCACTACAGGAATATGACCACTACTTAGAGTTAGCTTCTTTTCTTTCTCACAATGCAGATGTTTCTTCTATCTCCCCCTCTCCACCTACCACTACTCCTGCATTCCTGATCCTGCACCATGTCACCTTAGCAGAATGGATCATATCCCCTCCTCCTCCTCTGTCACCCTTCTCTGCTCCCACATCATCTGTCTTCCTAGATTCTGAAGGACCTCTGGAAATAACCACCTTTAAACTAGACCAGGGAGTTATCACCACTAACTGAGAATTTCTACTCACTCTCCCAAATGGCCAAAGGGTACTCTCCTCTCCACATCATGTCCTCTGGCCTGTCACCAGACCCCTTCCTGCCTCCGCCACTACTACCTGCTTTCAATGTGAAGGTAGGGGTCACTATTAAGCAGACTGTTCCCAGTACCAATGCCCTACCTATAACTCCTTTGCTCCTGGTCACAATATTCACAATTGTCTTTGCATCCAATGCACCTTTTGTCTACATTGGGGACATGGCCCTCGCTTCTGTTCTCAGAGGGTTTGCACCACTTGTGATTCTTCTGGACATGTTAGAGATGACTGTTCATTTGAACATTACTTCATATCTCAGACGTTGGTGATCTTTGGAGGCCCCACAAGGGGCTAGGATATTGGAAGTAGGACTTTCAGTGTACAAAGGGGGTATTGTTACAATTCTCTATGTTTACCCTTGCATCTTTCTCTTCTCTTTCCTTATTCCTTAGTACGTTTCCCCATTCTTCTTTCAGTATGTCAAATGTTACTTCATCCTGGTGATGTCATCATGTTCCATAGCTTTTCTTACTTTGTAACCTTCTGCTTCTCTTACCACTACTTTGGAACACTTACTACTCTGCGGCTGTTTCTCTAACAATGGCTTAGTGATCCCTATTCCATCACATTCTATACATTTCTATCATAGTACTTATTCTCCACACCCTGTATTGTAGTTTTCATTCTTGGTCTATGCAATCCACCATAGTCTTGAATCTGCTGCAGTCTCTGTACCATGTTTTCTCCATCACACCTTCAAGTATCTTCAGCATCACCAAGCCCCTTCGTTCTTAGTAGCAAAACTCAGGCTACTTACATAACACTTAGTAGTCAAGTTTTGGAAACAACCAAGAGACTAGACTGGAGATCTATCCAGCATTGTTCTTGGGGTTTATATACTACTCTACTATTTGTACATGTATTGCTAACCCTAATACCTAATTAGGATATATGCTATGCATCAGTGACTAAGGTAAGAGTTCATGTTGTAGCTATCCAATAGCAATAAAGGTGTACCACAGCCTCTAGGGCTGAGGGAAGCAAAAATGAATAACATGTTTGATACTGTGGGTGGTAGATCAAATGGAAAAGAAGCCACAGTAGCAGTAATTAAGTGGGCTGTGCTATAGCTATGCACAGTATGGAAATAAAAAGAATCACTCAGTGATTAAAAGGGTGTTGACTACATGTGGTAGAAGATTAGAAGGGCATGGTAATAACCATGGTAAAGAATAGCCAAATGGGTTTAGATCTAATTGGGAAGAAGAACAAAAGGTAAGCATGATTAGATTAGTTAGAAAAGATAAGACAAGATCAAAGAAAAAGTATGTGCTAAGTCTGCTGTGATGAAGAGTCTACTAGAGACCATATACAAGACAGCAAGGATTGTTACATATAGTATCAAACTTCCATTTACCCTCAGCCCTAGAGGCTATACAACAGACATTAAAAACACACTTGATGTGCATGTTACATAGCATCACACTGCCCCATAGGCAGTGCAGATAGTTATGCAATTGATTGATTATTATCCTTAGCTCAAAGGCTATATGGAATCCATTACACTATTGGATAGATATAACATGAACTCTTACCTTAGACACATCCATATTTAGAATATCCTAATTAGATATTAGGGTTAGACAAACATATACAAATACTCTAGTAGTATATAAACTTCAAGAACAAAGCTGGGTAGATCCCCAGTCTAGTCTCTTGGTTTTTACCTTGGTTCTTTTCTTGAATACTCTTCTGGACAACAAGCCCTAGATTTTTCACACACTGGATTAACAGGCCTACTCTCTGCTCATCACAGTGAGTTAGTATATTTCCCCTTTCACCTTTTAAGTTAAGTTGTAGTAGACATATACAGCAAGTTTTAAGAGTTTCTTGTTGTTCCACATATGATGACTCAATCTATTAACAAGTCAACTGGCACAGTCCTATTGGGTTCAGTTTCTTGAAGTTTGATCCTAGATGGTTTGGATAACATGGGTGTAGGCATGCTTGTTTGCTGACCATTTACAGTGGTGAGTGGTTGGGCAGATGCAGGTGTGGATGCAAGTGCAGGTGCACTCTACTATTCACTGTTATTGGCTAGTTTCTCATTTTCCTCAATGTAGCTTAGGATGTCTTTCATATACCTTTTAAATGTAATGTTGCACTCAATAGCAATAGTTTTATGACTTGGCAAGTAAATCTGGTGTGCTATTGATTCTGTGTCAAAACCAACCCAATAATCCTCTTTGGCTTGATTGTCTAGTTTTGATCTGAAACAATCAAGGATCCAACATTTGGCACCCTATGTTGGTAGATTATCCAGGTGAGATTTTTTCCCATACAGCATTTCATATGACATCTTTCTGTCTAGAGCATGGGTAGCTGATCTGTTCTTCACCCAGATGACATGCAACAATGCTTCTTCCCACAATGTTTTGGAAAGACTGCTTGTGTATAGGACAGTCTGTATATGCTCAACAAGAGTGCAATTTAAATGTTCAGCAACTCCATTATGTTCCAGCATATTGTAAGTGGTAAGTTTGTGTTCTGTCCCTTACTCCTTTAGATGGCAAGTAAACTCATTAGACAGGTACTTCCCCCCATGATTGGACTGAAGATGTTTGATCAGTGTGTCATGCTGAGTCTTAAGCCAAGATTTGAACTCCCAGTAAGCTGAGAACATATTGGACTTTGTGAACATCAGATTGACTTTGGTGTAATGTGTATGTTCATCAGTAAACAAGCTGTAGTAACCACATTTTTCTGGTGTTAAAATGGGAGATGGGCCCCACACATCAGTGTGGACCTCATCACCAAGTTTTGTGGTATATGATGGTTTGTGAGTTTCCCTAATAGACTTTCTAATAGCTTTTCTGTATTTACAGGCTAAACATTGATCCATTGTGCTATGACTCAGGTCCAATGCCACTCTGGTTATCATTCCTTTTGACAACATGTCATAAATGGTTGATATTCTGATATGAAATAAACATGCATGGAGTTCTTCCATTGAAATATGTTCTTTATCCTTCATCAATGCCACATACACTGATCACATTTTATAGATTCCATTCAATACAGTGACTTGACCCAAAAGATGATTGTCAGCATTGAAAATCTGACACATTCCACCAGTGAAGACTGCTTGACAACCAGCATTGGTTAGTTGGCTAATCAATACAAGTGTTATATGTATAGTTAGAGCATACAGAATGTTTCAAAGAAGAATGCACAATTGTGATGTGCCATTTGGAAGGAAAATGGGTAAGTCACCTCATCCAATAGCATTGAACATGCTGTTGTTGGCTGCTCTAATCAGTTTACAGTGGCTCAAAAAAGTGTCCCGATGTTGGTACATTTTGAAGAGATTGGTAAATTGCTAGTGATAAAGACCAAACAAGGCCAAACACCTGCATAAGTGAAGGTAGTACTTACTCTAGGCTTTCTAACCCAACTTGGATTATATAATTTGGTTGTCATGCCATTGAGCTATGCCCATTTTAAAATAACATGTCATTGGGACACTTATTTGAGCATTATGTTGTAATTGATTATTTAGTAAATAACATAAGAATATGACAGCTTCTGATGGATGCTATGCCTTGACCCTGATTGGTGATGTAAATGACATAATTCTAAGATGTATAAATAATACACAACCCACTCAGATAATCAATATCATTATGAAAGCTATTTCTACTTCTTTTAAAGCCAATATCCTCTCTCTATCTGAATCTGGTCTCTCTATTCATCAAATCTCCTCTCAAACTGGTCTGGGAAAGTCTACTGTGGCTAGAGTTATTAAAGAATATCTTCCAGAGAAGGAAAACATCAAGCTAGGATGTCCTTTCAAGCTTTCTTCTATTGACAAGAGGAGGATTATCTCTAGTATTACCACTGGAAAGGCTGAAAGTGCTGTTCAAGCCACCCAGCTCATTAATTCTGCCCTCTCCTCTTCTATCTCATCCCAAACTGTTCAGAATGTTCTCAAGTCTGCTTCTTTAAAGGCTGTGGTCAAAAAGAAAAACCATTCTTATCTATCAAACATAGAAAACAGAGGCTAGCCTTTGCTCTCAAGTACCAAAACTGGACTATAGAGGACTGGACTAGAGTTATTTGATCAGATGAAACCAAGCTTAATAGGATTGGATCAGATGGAAGGAAGTATGTATGGAAAATGACAGGTAAGCCTTTATAGGAAAATGAGGTTCAGGGAACAGTGAAGTTTAGAGGAGGTTCCTTAATGGTTTGGGGATGTATGGGCTAGAATGGTGTTGGAATCTTGGCAGAGGTGGAGGGAAAGATGAATGCTGAACAGTATGTCTCCATTCTGGAGGATAATCTGCTTTCTAGCATGAAAAATTGTGGTATTTCTAAGAAAGCCATTATCTTTCAACAAGATAATGACCCCAAGCACTCCTCCAAAAGAGCTCAGGAATGGCTTGAATCTCAAGGAATCAAGCTCCTGGATTGGCCACCACAATCTCCAGACCTTAGTCCTATTGAACATATCTGGCAAATTTTGAAACAAAAGCTCAACAGCTATCCAAGATCAGCTAGAGGAGTATAAAAACTTTGGAAGAGAATTGTAGTGGAGTGGGGCAAGATTGAGGCTGAGAAGTGTCAAAGATTAATAGAAAGCATGCCTAGAAGACTAGAGGCAGTGATTAAGGCCAAGGAAGGACACACTAAATACTAAAAGTATAGAATTGAGATGATGCTCAAATAAGTGTCCCAATGACATGTTATTTTAAAATGGGCATAGCTCAATGGCATGACAACCAAATCATATGATTTAAGTTGGGTGTTATGTGAGTAGCCCAAGTTTGCTACCGAGAGACAAAGGGTACTTGGGTGAGGGCAAAGGTGCGGGGGTCCTGAGTGCATTGGGAATTCAAGGGTTCAAGGGGTTCAAGGGACATGGTGCAGATGCTGCAGCGGACTCAAGACTACGTATAATTGTGTAGACCAAGAATGTAGACTACGATACATGGCTTGAGTTTATAAGGATAACCAATGGAAGTGTGAAGAAGGTCATGGAAAGGCAGGGATACTAAGCCGTCATGAGAGAGATGACTGCAGAGATGTAAGCATCCCGAAACAACGGTAAAGGATACAAAGATTATAAAGCAAAGAAAACTGTGGAACGTGACAACATTACCAGAATGAAGTATTGTTCAATATAATGAAAGAAGAAAGGCGGGGCGTACTGGGGAACGAGGAAGGAGAGAAGGAAAATATGGCGATGAATATAGAGAATCATAACATTGGATTAGGAAGCCTAGAGTAAGTACTACCTTCAATTATGCAGGTGTTTGGCCTTGTTTGGTCTCTATCACTAGCAATTTACCAATCTTTTCAAAATGTACCAACATTGGGACACTTTTTTGAGCCACTATATGTTGAAATCTATTTTACACTAACATATATACTCTAGTAATAATAACTACATTATATATAAGCTCAGACATAATGTTTACATATATATGCTTTTTTATATGTTCCAATAAAGCAAGTATACTATTGTGTTGTTGAGATCACACTTTTCAAATCAAAAGCTAAAAAACTGTTGCAATGAGATCACCATTTTAAAATGGCCATATCTTAGAAACTACTATGCCAAATTATATAATAAGTAGCTTTATTTGTAGCCAACAGTGTGTATCTTATTTTGTTTCACTACAACTAAGTAGAATTCCCACACATTCAAACACTACATAGCAGACAGTTCAAATTAGTAAAACATTGCAATAGTTTTTGAGATCACTGTAATTTGTTTTATGAATCTATACAAGCTGTAGCAAGCACATTATATTATGTATACTTATATACACTTGTGCACTACTGACCATGCTTTTATGTTCACCACCAAATAGAGTTAAGAACATAGAGTTCCATTTGTATTTTGATGTTTAAAAGATAGTCCAACCAGAAATTCACTACAATCACACATGGTTATGGTTGGCACCTATAGAACCTCATAAATATGATACATTAAGCATAGCCAAGCATAGTCAAGCACAGCCAAGCATAGCCAAGTATAGTTAAATATAGTCAAGCATAGTTGAGCATAGAATTAATACATTCACTAGTTATACAGCAGAACTGTACTAAAGGATCTAGTATGGCCAACGATATTCATCTTATACAACAATTGCAATATATATAGTAACTTACAAAATTGTTCCAATGTTATGCACTTTTTGATTGTCTATTGAATAAGTCATTATATTAACTTTTTGAATCTCACAACATATAACAATACCTACAATATCAGGCTTGCTATATGCAAGCATCTTTCTTGTGGTTATTTAGTAGTTATTAGAAATTTTAAGAATACCATGTTCTTTAACTTTATAGAGAATGGTCTTTGCTGAAAGTTTGATATTTCACCAAACATGTTGCTTAACATACCTGATATAACATTCCCTTTATTTTTTACTGAGATTATTTAATGTTTTGTAGATACTATTGTTTATTCTACTGATTTCAAGCATTCCCACATTTTAAAAACTATGTTTGATTTGATTGTAGGCATAACTAACCCCATAGAGTATCAGTTCATCCTTGATATTCCTCTTACTCAATATAAAATACCTCCAGGAATAAGGTATGTGTTTCTTATTTTCACACTTTTTATGCTTAATTATCATCAAGCTTTCTTAATAACAGTTTAACCATCAGTTGAAGTCAAACACAATATATGTTGCCATTTGAAA
>JBBPUB010000424.1:0-15004 GCA_038094415.1 Xerocomus alliaceus
TTCCATTATACTTTTTTCTTATCTGTTACCATTCCCTAGTACTACCTGCACATCTTCTTTCAATACATTGATGTTTACTTTCTCCTAGTGGTGTCTTCTTGTTCCACAGCACTTATTGCTTTATAATTCCTTGTTTTATTGGCTACCATTACTTTGGGATACTCATCACTCCACAGCTGTTTCTCTAATGATGGCTTAGTTATCCTTATTCCTCCATATTCTAAGATATTCTATTATAGTATTTATACCTTAGTGCCTTGTATTGTAGTCTCTATTCTTGGTCTATGTAATTTAATGTAGTCTTGAGTCTGCTGCAGTCCCTACACCATATTCCTTTGCCCCTTAGTCCCTTTGAGCCCACTAGCATCAAGCCTACCCTTATATCCCTTGTCTTTAGTAGTAGACTTTGGCTACTCATATAACAAAAGACCAAGAATCTCCTATATCACTTTTTTCTAAAAGTTGGACACACCTTCACTAAACCACCATATCCCATAGACCTTTCCATTATGTCCACAAGCTTTTTAATCAACCAGACTCTAACTCTGACTCAGAACCTATGTCCCCAACATTCTCTGCCTCCAGATCTAGGTGACTCCCTGGATCTCTCCATATTACCCCTACAAGAACCCCCTTGCACTCTAGACCTAGAACCCCCCTTGCACTCTTGCATCCATAGACTCCACTGTTCTTTACTTATACCCTATCTTCAGTCACTCCCATGTCCATGCACACCACTGAGCTCAAGGTGGCCCTTTCTACTGACTTTTCTGGTAATCCAGATGATGTCATATACTGGATTAAGGCCATGAAGGCCTACTTTTCCATCAACCCCACACTCTATGTCAATGACAACACCAAGATCATAACCATGCTTAATAAACTCAGTAAGGGTTGAGCTATCCCCTTCTCTGAAATGTGGTATGATAAGCTAGCCAACCCCACAACCCTCACCTCTGAAAAGACATTTGACAAGTTCATTGAAAACTTTGAAGAAACCTTTTTCCCCTTTGATATCAAAGCCACTGCCCATCTCACCTTATTCAAACTCATATAAAAGACTACCCACAAGCCCAATGGAGAGTTGGATGATGGTTTTCAGCAATACATCACCAAATTCCAGAACCTTGCTATTAGAGCAGGGATCACTGATCATGCCATACTCATTGACTCCTTCTCCCTAGGTCTTAATTAGAGGCTCACTATTATGATTCTATCTATAAACAAAGTCCCCACCCTCATTAGGGACTGGCTTGACAAAGCCAAGACCTTTCACACCTAGTAGGCATGCATTGATGCCCTGAAAAAAGGCAAGACCACCCCTTCCCTTCCTAGAACCCCTAGAGATCCTAATGTTATGAATGTTGACACCATCTGACTCACCAAGTTAACCTCTTAGGAATACACCAAATGCATCCAAGAAGAATGCTGCTTCTGCCAGTGCACTGGCCATAATATCACCCAGTGCTGCTCCTACCCTTATAACCCCCAGACCCAGACTATTGCTGTCACCACCTCTACTTCATCCACTTCCACAACCCCCACAGTTGCCATCACCCCAATCACTGCATTTCCTTGCACCACCACCCTCTCCATCTTGCAAGCATTTGTTCAACAACTCCAAACCTAGAGAAAGAATAAGAACAAGATCCTTCAAGTTCTTTAGACATGCTATGAAGACTTCTCAGAGGATCAAACCCTAGCATCATCTTTTTAGAAGGAGAGAGTATGTCAATGTCTTCCTCCCATATATTAGTAGAACTGCCTAGCTACTAGACAATCAGAATTCCCATTTGTCTCCAGGTCCAGTCTGAAACCATTGAAACTATTGCTCTCATTGACAGTAGAGCCACTGGCAATTTTATCAACAAGTCCCTAGTTTCTCCCTTGAACCTTGGGGTTCATACACTCAAAGAACCCATAAAAGCCTAGAATGTTGATGGAACTGAAAACTACCATGGCACTATTAGAGCCAAGCTCAAGGTGATACTCATGCATGAAGACTTCTTAGATAAAGTAGATCTACTCATCCTTGGACTTGGCAAGAAGCAGGTAATCCTTAGGATGTCTTGGCTGCAAAAGTGGAACCCCTAGGTTGACTAAAAGTCAAAATTCCTTCTGCTCCCATAGGATTGCCTTGAAGAGAGTCTAAACAAGATCACCATCTTAACCCAGATTGCTTAGGAAAACCTCCTCCAGACCACCAAACTCCCAGAGTGGTGCAAGAAATACAAAGATGTATTTTCCAAATCCACATTCAATATTCTACCCCCTCATTGCCCCTACAACCATACCATCAATTTAAAACCCTTGTTTCTCCCAAAGATTGTCAAAGTGTATCCCTTGAATCCAAAGGAGAAGGAAGCATATAAGACCTTTATCAATGAAAACTTAGCAACTGATCACATTCTCTCCTCAAAGTCTCCACAAGCCTCTTCATTTTTTTTGTTCTAAAGAAGGATGGCACACTCTGTCCATATCAAGACTATCAATACCTCAATTCACACACCATTCACAATGCCTACCCCTTACCCCTCATTTCTGATCTCATTGATGATATAAAAGCATCCACACTGTTTACCAAACTTGACATATGTTGGGGATATAATTGAAACAGCAGAACCTGCAGGGGAACTTGAACCGGCTCTACTACAACTATCAGCTAAAAAGAATAGAGACTACTAACTCGTTCTGTTGAGGAAAGAGTTGAGGTGGCGAAGAGGCTTAGTAGTCAAGTTCTGGAGAAAACCAAGAGACTAGACTGGGGATCTACCCAGCGTTGTCCTTGGGGTTTATATACTACTATCTATTTGTACATGTTTGTCTAACCCTAATATCTGATTAGGTAGAATGCTATGCCTATGCAGTAGGGCTACAACTAAGGTAAGAGTCCATGTTGTAGCTATCCAATAGCAATAAAGGAGTACCACAGCCTCTAGGGCTAAGGGGAGTGGAAATGAATAACACGTTTGATACTGTGGGTGGCAGATCAAATGGAAGAGAAGCCGCAGCAGCAGTAATGAACTGGGCTGTGCCATAGCCATGCACAGCATGGAAATGAAAAGAATCATGCGGTGATTAAAAGGGCATTGGCTACACACGGTAGAATATCAGAATAGACATGGTAATGACTATGTCAAAGAATAGCCAAATGGAGATAGATCTGATTGGGAAGAAGAGCAGAAGATAAGCACGATCAGATTAGTCATGAAGTGATAAGATAAGATCAAGCAAAAAGTATATGCTAAGTCTGTTGCGATGAAGAGTCTTACCAGAGACCATATACGAGACAGCAAGGATTGTCACACTACCCCCCACTTAAAGATCATTGTCCAAATGATTGAAGGGGAGACAATGAGTTGGAACAGTGGTTATATTTTCGGGACGTTTCTGAAAAAGGAAAAGAAACTGGTTGAGTTCAATAGTAAGGGCTCGCGGAGCCAAAGGATGTTGTTTATAGAAGTCAGATATAGCCTCCTTGGCATTAGTAAGGTTGGAACGTGGTTCCCATGTTCTATCAGTTTCATCATATCCTTTCCAGTGTACCAGATATTCCAGTCAGTGCTGCCGATATCTGCTATCCACGATGAAATCTACTTCCCACTCGTTATCTCTATCTTCTGTAACCTTGACAGGACCAGGCTGTTCAACCGGCTGGCCTTCTAGGCGTTCCTTGTAAGGTTTAATGCAAGAGATATTAACAACTGGATGAATCCTTATGGATCGGGGAAGCTTTAGTTCCACTGCGTTGGTTCCCATCATCTTAGTAATGGTGAATGGACCTAGCCATCTTTCAGAAAGCTTTTTTGAAGCATGCATAAGTTTGAGGTTTTCTGTGGATAGCCAAACTTGTTGGCCCTCATGATACCTGGAGGAATTGCTACAAGATAGATCTGCATACTTCTTCTGATGTGCTTGTGCTGCTTTCATATTCTGCTGTACTTGATCAAATGTGGTGGCCATCTCATCAGCAAATCTTACTGCAGTGGGAGCTTTATCTGTCTTAAGCAGTTCTTGTGACAATCCTTGCCATCTCGTATACGGTCTCTGGTAGACTCTTCATTGCAACGAACTTAGCGTATACTTTTTGCTTGATCTTATCTTATCGTTTCATGACTAATCTGATCGTGCTTATCTTCTGCTCTTCTTCCCGATCAGATCTATCTCCATTTGGCTATTCTTTGACACGGTCATTACCGTGTTCCTTCTAGACTTCTACCGCGTGTAGCCAACGCCCTTTTAATCACCATGTGATTCTTTTCATTTCCATGCTGTGCATGGCTATGACACAGCCCAGTTCATTACTGCTGCTACGGCTTCTCTTCCATTTGATCTGCCACCCGCAGTATCAAACGTGTTATTCATTTCCATTTCCCTCAGCCCTAGAGGCTGTGGTACGTCTTTATCGCTATTGGATAGCTACAGCATGGACTCTTACCTTAGTCATAGCCCTACTGCATAGGCATAGCATTCTACCTAATCAGGTATTAGGGTTAGACAAACATGTACAAATAGTATAGTAGTATATAAACCTCAAGGACAACGCTGGGTAGATTCCCAGTCTAGTCTCTTGGAGTTCACCTGTATCTTATACTCTTGAATATGACCCAAGGACTGATTCCCCTAAGGACAGGGACATATATCCTAGAGCCCAGTGCTCATTTGAGTCATCGCTCATACCGTCAGACTCGACCTCGCTTTTATCTCTTTACTGGTCTCTAGTCTCATCCACTTGAGCCTGCCCTCTTGACTTTGGCCTCACACGCTCAAGTCATACCTTTATCTTTTAGGTGTTGTGTTTGTTAGCAGCTTGAACTTAGCTGAAGAAGACGTGAATGGGAGTTCACTAGGCAGATATAGATTCAGCCGTTTCATTAGACTAGACTCATCTATTCCTCTGAACAACGGTTCCTAGGAAGACTCACCCTTAGAGAACCCAAGCCAACGGGCTTAGTGACTATTGGAGTTTCACTCTAGTAGTTCACAACATCACCACACCTCAAAACAATGGTTTACTGGACAAGAAGTTTTAGATCCATACTCCCTTTGTCTCATTCATCGTCAGACATCGAAGGATAGTGCTGAGAGAAGAGCAAGAACCAGCTTACAGATAAGTCTTGGAGTAGGGAGTCTACAAGTTTGCAAGTGCTATTGAGCATTGCACCATTGCATGATTGAAGTTTACGTCGACGACTTTCTTATCATCAAAGACGAAGAAGAACTAAGACAAGAACAAGCTACATTGGAAGCTTTGTTTACGGTTCTTGAAATACGTTGAATACTTTGGGTCTATTTCCTGATCAGTTATAGTCTCATCATTCTTATCAAGTTTATCATTGACAATTGAAATGTCACTATTGCCACATTTGAACAATGGCATTACCCGAACACCTTATTCACGCACTGGATGCGTTAGCCGGATCAAGTAAAAATGATCTATCCCAATTAGGGATTCATCTCAAAGAGTATCTCGATGTGCATAGTCAGGCTATGGAACAGATATTACGCGAGAATAGGAAACTACGAGATGACATCCTAGAAATGGAAGAACAGGTGAAAGCAGGTCCTTCTTCCAGCGGAAAAGGAGAACCACGCATAACCAAGATCGTAGCAGATCCCGGAGAGTACGACGGTACCAGAGGAAGAAAGTTTGAAGAATGGTGGACGAAAGCCCAAGTATGGAGACAGGAGAACCTAGGAGTTCTAAAAGGAGAAGCAGGCGTGAAAGCAATATTGTCATGCATGACAAGTGAAGATGCTGGAGCATTCGCTCGTGCCCATCTGAATAAAATCCTAAAAGGGGATATGATGGATTGGCTAGAGTTCAAGAAACTCATCGAACTTCATTTCCGCTTAACCAATGAAAAGGAATGGGCTAGACGACAGATCGAGAATCTGAAACAGACCAAAAAGATGACGGTAGCCCAATACCTTATCAAGTTGGAAAATTACCTATCAACAGCAGAATACGACGGAGATTGCATCTTGCAGATCATGGAAAGGAACATGAATCAGGATATGGTCAAGTACCTCTTCCTACGAGATGGTCGATACAAAGATTGCACCACCTTCATGGCTAAAGTAAAGGAACATGGAGAAAGACAGGAACTTTTAGGGTTCATTCGACGAGGAACTGCCGATCGAATCACTAGACCTACAAAAGATCCAAACGCCATGGACATAGATGCCATCCAGAAGGGGCGAAGGCCTCTAAAGTACTTTAATTGTCAGGGTCCACATCCCACATCAAGATGTTCGAAACCCAAGAAGGCATGTGAAAAGTGTAAATTCCTCGGTGGAGGACACGCCAAATGGTGCGCTACAGAAAGACCTTCTAGAAACATCAGAGAAATGAACTCTGAACCGGTACCAGGAGTATCTGGAAAAGGGAAAGAAAGAGATTGGAGTAAGTCTATCGCAGGAATGGGATTTGACGAAGCCCGTGCCTGGTTCCAAGATTACGAAACAATCCCCAAGAAGGGAAAAGACTAGGGCAACCTCCTAAATCTGGGAAGAGAGGAAGCCCGAATCGATATGCTATTCTGGAAATAGAAGAAACTTTATCTTTGCCGACATGCGGGTCTCATCTAGATGATGAGCTTGGCCAGGATGAAACACCGGTGCTTGATTTGCATATAACCATGAAAGAAAAAGTTTTCCCAGAAGTAGTGGAGATATGAAGCATGGAAACTTCTACTCCCACCCCTGAACAGAAACGACGTGATGTACATGCCATGTATCTAGATTTAACCGAAAAAGATCTTGATGATCTATTACCCGATTCGAAAGAAACAGAGTTTCATTTTCTAAGAACTCTAAATCCTCAGAAGGATATAGTTCTACCGATAAAGATTACCCCGAGAATAAACATACCCTTTACGAAAACATCCACCCTCCTAGACTCTGGAGCAAACGCGATCTTCATTGATCAAAAATTTGCACAGTGTCTTCATTTACCTTTAACCCCTTTAAGACACCCCATAGCAGTGTATAACGCCGATGGTACCTTGAATGCTGCAGGAAAAATAATGCATAACTATCAGCTTGTTATGGAATATGAAGGTCATCATGAGAAATTGACAGCAGAGGTCACCAATTTAGGAAAGTTCGAGTTTATTCTAGGATACGAGTGGTTACAGCGCCACAATCCTGATATAGATTGGACTACTGGATCAGTTAGATTGACGAGATGTCCCCAACACTGTCGAAATCTCCAACAAGGTGATTCCACCCCAAGCAAGTTTTTACAGATGCTTCGAAAAGAACAACTTGACTGAAGTTATCATGTGTATCATTGGATAAACTCCTTAGAAAGGAATAAAGAACAACAGAAAATCCTTGAAAAGGTACAGCCAAAAGAGATACCCCCTGAACAACTAGTTCCGAAGGAATATCATGATTATCTTATGGTATTTTCAAAGAAGGATTCTGAGAGAATGCCCTTACGAAAACCGTGGGATCATGCAATAGAATTGCAAGAAGATTTTAAACCTCGAAAAGGAAGGATTATTCCTCTATCTATAGACGAACAAGAAGAAGTTACGGTGTTCCTAGATGAACAGATCCAGAAAGGATATATCCATCCTTCTAAATCCCCGCAAACTTCTCCCATATTCTTTGTCCCAAAGAAAGATGGTGGAAAATGAATGGTACAGGATTACCGATATCTCAATGAACACACCATCAAAAACAACTATCCCTTGCCATTAATCTCCCAGCTTGTAGACAAGTTGAAAGACGCCAAACTATTTACCAAAATGGATCTAAGATGGGGATACAATAACGTACGCATCAAAGAAGGAGATGAATGGAAGGCAGCCTTCGTGTGCTTCCAAGGAGCATATGAACCTCTCGTAATGTATTTCGGATTATACAACTCCCCTGCCACTTTTCAGGCAATGATGAATGAAATCTTCGCCGATATGGAAGAAGTGGTAGTGGTCTACATCAACGATCTATTAATCTTTACAAAAACAGAAGACCAAGAAGAACACGATCGAATTGTGCTGGAAGTGTTATGAAGACTAAAAGAAAATGACCTCTTTGTGAAAGCCCCCAAATGCCACTTTCGTGTCACAGAAGTAGACTTTCTTGGCATGATCGTGGGAAAGAATGGCATTGCTATGGATTCAAAGAAAGTAGAAGCCATTACGCAATGGCCCATTCCATCTAATGTCAAAGGAGTACGAAGCTTCCTAGGACTGGCTAATTTTTACTGACGATTCATTTCCGACTTTTCCAACATGGCTAGACCACTTAACAATTTGTTGAAAAAGGAAACTCCATTTGAATGGGGTATTAATCAACAAAAAGCGTTTGAAACGCTTAAGAACTCATTCGTCACGGCTCCAGTTTTAGCCTACCCCAATATAGACTGTGAATTTTGCTTAGAAGCTGATGCCTCAGATTATGCCACGGGAGCAGTGCTCTCCATAAAGAAGGATGACAAATGGCACCCTGTCACTTATGCTTCACATAGCATGCAACCAGCAGAAAGAAACTATCCCATTTCAGATAAGGAAATGCTCTCCGTCATTAGAGCCCTAGAAGAATGGAGACATTATCTCGAAGGAGCTAGATTTCCAGTGGAAATTTGGAATGATCACCAAAATCTTCAGTGGTATCAGACGAGGCAAGATCTCAATCGTAGACAGGCCAGATGGGCGCAATACCTATCTCGGTTTAATTTGAAATGGATCCATAAGCCTGGAGCTACGATGGGAAAAGCTGATGCACTCTCTAGAAGAGAAGATCACGCTATCGGTATTGATCAAGACAATAAAGGAGTATTAGTAATACCACCAGAGCAGATTGGATCAATGGAGCAAGATACTCCAATTCTCATCTCCGATGAAGGTGAACAACTCAATAAATCTATATTCAATGAGCTTTGTAAGCTTACGGAGAAAGATACCATACATCTCAGCAGAAAACACTTTTTACTCGAAGGAGAAGATGGCTTGCTGCATGATCCGCAAGGCCGCATATATGTACCAGATTCTGCCCTGATCAAGATGGACATTCTCAGATTGTATCATGATTCCCCTATAGCAGGTCACCCTGGATATGAGAAAACCTTGGAATTGATTTCCAGATTCTATTGGTGGCCAGGGATATCCACGTTCATAAAAGAATACGTCACTCATTGTGAACGTTGTCAACGATTCAAAGGAACAAACAAAGCCCCTAGTGGGTTATTACAACCTTTACCAATTCTGGAAAGATCTTGGAGTCATATTTCCGCTGATTTCATCACCGATCTTCCAAGATCTAGATCGTTTGATTCAATTCTCACAGTTGTAGATCAATTTTCAAAAGAAGTTGAACTTATTCCTTGCACTAAGCAATGCAGTGCCCTGGATACGGCACGATTGTTTCTTAACCACGTATGGAAGCATCATGGCCTTCCATCCTCGATTGTTTCAGACAGAGGACCGCAATTTGCTGCACAAGTAATGACAGAGATCAACAAAGCATTATCTATTGAAACCAAGCTTAGCACTGCGTTTCACCCTCAAACAGACGGACAATCGGAGATTGTTAATAAAGAAGTTCAGAAGTTTCTGAGGATCTTTTGTTCAGAAAAACAAGATCAATGGGCAGATTGGCTAGCCATTGCCCAGTTTTCCATTAATTTCAAACAACACGCTTCTACGAAGAAGACCCCCTTCAAAGTCACGCATTCATACCACCCCAGGATGGGAATCGAACCACTAAAAACAGATAAAGCTCCCACTGCAGTAAGATTTGCTGATGAGATGGCCGCCACATTTGATCAAGTACGGCAGAACATGAAAGTGGCACAGGCACATCAGAAGAAATATGCAGATCAATCTCGCAGTAGTTCACCTGATTATCACATAGGCCAACAGGTTTGGTTATCCATGGAAAATCTGAAACTCACGCATGCTTCAAAGAAGCTTTCTGAAAGATGGCTGGAACCATTCACCATTACAAAAATGATGGGAACCAATGCAGTGGAACTTAAGCTTCCCCGATCCATGAGGATCCATCCAGTTGTGAATATCTCTCGTATTAAATCTTATAAGGAATGCCTAGAAGGCCAGCCGGTTGAATGGCCCGGACCAGTGAAGGTCACTGAGGACAGAGATAATGAATGGGAAGTTGATTTCATTGTGGACAGCAGATATTGGCAGTGCCGACTGGAATATCTGGTGCACTGGAAAGGATATGACGAAACTGACAGAATGTGGGAGCCACGCTCCAACCTTACTAATGCCAAAGAGGCTATCTCCGACTTCTACAAACAACATCCCTCGGCTCCGCGAGCCCTTACCATTGAACCCGACCAGTTTCTTTTCCTTTTCCAGAAACATCCTGAAAACATTACCACTGTCGCGACTCATTGTCTTCCCTTCGATCATTTGGACAATGATCTTTAAGCGGGGGGTAATGTGACAATCCTTGCCATCTCGTATATGGTCTCTGGTAGACTCTTCATCGCAACGAACTTAGCGTATACTTTTTGCTTGATCTTATCTTATCGTTTCATGACTAATCTGATCGTGCTTATCTTCTGCTCTTCTTCCCGATCAGATCTATCTCCATTTGGCTATTCTTTGACATGGTCATTACCGTGTTCCTTCTAGACTTCTACCGCATGTAGCCAACGCCCTTTTAATCACCGTGTGATTCTTTTCATTTCCGTGCTGTGCATGGCTATGACACAGCCCAGTTCATTACCGCTGCTGCAGCTTCTCTTCCATTTGATCTGCCACCCGCAATATCAAACGTGTTATTCATTTCCGTTCCCCTCAGCCCTAGAGGCTGTGGTATGCCTTTATCGCTATTGGATAGCTACAGCATGGACTCTTACCTTAGTCATAGCCCTACTGCATAGGCATAGCATTCTACCTAATCAGGTATTAGGGTTAGACAAACATGTACAAATAGTATAGTAGTATATAAACCTCAAGGACAATGCTGGGTAGATTCCCAGTCTAGTCTCTTGGAGTTCACCTGTATCTTATACTCTTGAATACGACCCAAGGACTGATTCCCCTAAGGACAGGGACATATATCCTAGAGCCCAGTGCTCGTTTGAGTCATCGCTCATACCGTCAGACTCGACCTCGCTTTTATCTCTTTACTGGTCTCTAGTCTCATCCACTTGAGCCTGCCCTCTTGACTTTGGCCTCACATGCTCGAGTCGTACCTTTATCTTTTAGGTGTTGTGTTTGTTAGCAGCTTGAACTTAGCTGAAGAAGACGTGAACGGGAGTTCACTAGGCAGATATAGATTCAGCTGTTTCAGTTCTATTCCCATTCTGGGATGATAGGAGTGTGTAACTTCAAAGGGGGTCTTCTTGGTAGAAGTGTGTTGTTTAGAGTTAATGGAAAACTGGGCAACGACAAGCCAATCTGCCCATCGATCTTGTTTTTCTGAACAAAAGATTCTCAAAAACTTCTGGACTTCTTTGTTCACAATCTCAGATTGTCTGTCTGTTTGAGGGTGAAATGTGGTGCTAAGCTTTGTTTCAATAGATAAGGCTTTATTGATTTCTTTCATTACTTGCGCAGCAAATTGTGGTCCTCAATCTGAAACTATAGAGGAGGGAAGTCCGTGATGCTTCCACATATGATTAAGGAACAATCGTGCCGTATTTAGGGCACTGCACTGCTTGGTGCATGGAATAAGTTCAACTTCTTTTGAAAATCGATCAACAACTGTGAGAATGGAATCAAACAATCTTGATTTAGGAAGATTGGTGATGAAATCAGCGGAAATGTGACTCCAAGGTCTTTCTGGAATAGGAAGGGGTTGTAATAACCCACTAGGGGCTTTATTGGTTTCTTTGAAACGTTGACACCACTCACAATGGGTGATGTATTCTCATACAAAGGTGGAAATTCCTGGCCACCAATAGAATCTGGAAATCAATTCCAAGGTTTTCTCATATCCGGGGTGACCGGCTATTGGGGAGTCGTGATAGAGTCTGAGAATGTCCATCTTAATCAAGGCAGAATCTGGTACGTATATGTGGCCTTGCGGATCATGCAACAAGCCATCTTCTCCTTTGAGTAAAAAGTGTTTTCTACCGAGATATATGGTATCTTTCTCTGTTAACTTGCAAAGTTCATTAAATATAGATTTATTGAGTTGTTCGCCTTCATCGGAGATGAGAATTGGAGTTTCTTGCTCCATAGATCCAATCTGCTCTGGCAGTATTACTAATACTTCTTTGTTATCTTGATCTATGCCGATAGCATGACCTTCTCTTCTAGAGTGTGCATTGGCTTTTCCCATAGTAGCTCCCAGCTTATGAATCCATTTCAGGTTAAATCTAGATAAATATTGTGCCCATCTAGCTTGTTGGTGATTAAGATCTTGCCTCGTTTGATACCATTGAAGATTCTGGTGATCATTCCAGACTTCCACTGGAAATCTAGCTCCTTCGAGATAATGTCTCCATTCTTCTAAGGACTGTATAACCAAGAGCATTTCTTTATCAGAGATGGGATAATTTCGTTCAGCAGGTTGCATGCTATGAGAAGTGTAAGCGACAGGATGCCATTTGTCATCTTTCTTTATAGAGAGCACTACTCCTGTGGCATAATCTGAAGTGTTAGCTTCTAAACGAAATTCACAATCTATATCAGGATAGGCTAAAACTGGAGCTGTTATGAACACATTTTTAAGCATTTCAAATGCCTTTTGTTGATCGAAACCCCATTCAAATGGAGTTTCCTTTTTCAAGAGATCATTGAGTGGTCTAGCCACTCGAGAAAAATCTGAAATGAAATGACGATAGAAGTTGGCCAAGCCTAAGAAACTTCTAACTCCTTTGACGGTGGAGGGAATGGGCCATTGTGTTATAGCCTCTACCTTCTTCGGATTCATAGAAATGCTGTTCTTTCCCACAATCATGCCTAGGAAGTCTACTTCTGTGACACGAAAGCAACATTTGGGGGCTTTCACAAAGAGGTCATTCTGTTTTAAGCGTCATAACACTTCTATCACGATTCGATCATGCTCTGCTTGATCATTTGTCTTGGTGAAGATTAGTAGATCGTCGATATAAACCACTACCATGTCATTCATATCAGCAAAGATTTCATTCATCATGGCCTGGAAGGTGGCAGGTGAATTGCATAATCCAAAATACATTACGAGAGGTTCATATGCTCCTCAGAAGCATACGAAGGCAGCTTTCCATTCATCTCCTTCTTTGATGCGTACGTTATTGTATTCCCATTGTAGATCCATTTTAGTGAATAGTTTGGCGTCTTTTAGTTTGTTCACAAGCTGAGAGATTAGTGGAAGTGAATAATTAATCTTGATGGTATGTTCATTGAGATATCGGTAATCCTGTACCATTCATTTACCTCCATTTTTTTTGGGGATAAAGAATACAGGGAATGTTTGCGGGGATTTAGAAGGGCGAATATATCCTTTTTGGATTTGTTCATCTAGGAATGCCGTTACTTCCTCTTGTTCATCTATGGATAAGGGAATAATCCTTCCTTTTCGAGGTTTAAAATCATCCTGCAATTCAATTGTGTGATCCCATGGCTTTCATAAAGGCATTCTTTCGGAATCCTTTTTGGAAAATACCATAAGATAGTCATGATACTCTTTTGAGACTAGTTGTTCAGGGGGAATCTCTTTTGGTTGTACTCTTTCGAGTACTTTTCCTTGTTCCTGCTTCCTTTCTAAGGAATTTATCCAATGATACACATGATAGCTCTGATCTAGCTGTTCTTTTTGAAGCATCTGTAAAAACTTGCTTGGGGTGGAATCACCTTGTTGGAGATTTCGACAATGCTGGGGACATCTTGTCAATCTAACCGATCCAGTCGTCCAATCTATATCAGGGTTGTGGCGCTGTAACCACTCGTATCCTAGAATAAACTCGAACTTTCCTAAATCAGTGACCTCTGCTGTCAATTTCTCATGATGACCTTCATATTCCATAACAAGCTGACAGTTATGCGTTATTTTTCCAGCAGCATTTAAGGTACCATCAGTGTTGTACACCACTATAGGGTGTCTTAAAGGGGTTAAGGGTAATTGAAGATGCTGTGCAAAACTTTAATCAATGAAGATCACATTTGCTCCAGAATCTAGGAGGGCGGATGTTTTGGTAAAAGGTATATTTAGTTTCGGGGTGATCTTTATCGGAAGAACTATATCCTTCTGGAGATTTAGAGTTCTTAGGAAATGAAATTCTTCTTCTTTCAAATTAGGTATCAGATCATCAAGATCTGCTTCTGTCAAATCTGGATACATGGTCTGCACATCGTGTCATTTTTGATTGGGGTTGGGAGTCGAAGTCTCCATACTTTGTATCTCCACTACTTCTGGGAAAACTTTTTCTTTCTTGGTTATATGCGAATCAAGCACCAGTGTTTCATCCCGGCCAAGCTCATCATCTAGATGAGACCCACATGACGGTAAAAATAAAGTTTCTTCTATTTCCAGAATAGCATATCGATTCAGGCTTCCTCCTTTCCCAGATTTAGGGGGTTGCCCTAGTCTTTTCCCTTTTTGGAAATTGTTTCATAATCCTGGAACCAGGCACGAGCTTTGTCAAAGCCCATTCCTGCAATAGACTTACTCCAATCTCTCTCTTTTCCCTTATAAGGTTTCTCATTCGTCGTTTCTTCTCCCGAGGTCATTTCTTGGATGTTTTGAGAGGGTTGTCCCATAGTGCACCATTTGGCATGCCCTTCTCCGAGGAATTTGCATTTTTCACATGCCTTTTTGGGTTTAGTGCATTTTGACACTATGTGGGGCCCTTGGCAATTAAAACATTTCAGGGGTCGAGACCCTTGTCCTTTTTGAATGTGTCATATGCCGTTCCTACTCCGGAACTCCGCATCTAACTCCTCGACAACTCCAGAGTGATCTCCTCCATTCGCGTGTGTAGGATCTCCGGACCCACGTGACTTTTCCTTTTATGTTCATCTTTGTTCTCTGATTGGCTGTGCCTGTCCATTTTGTTGGATCTTCGTTCTTAGATGCGCAGTCCGGCATATCGCAT
>JBBPUB010000425.1:0-14990 GCA_038094415.1 Xerocomus alliaceus
ACTTAGTGTATACTTTTTGCTTGATCTTATCTTATCACTTCATGACTAATCTGATTGTGCTTATCTTCTGCTCTTCTTCCTGATCAGATCTATCTTCATTTGGCTATTCTTTGACATGGTCATTACCATGTCCCTTCTAGACTTCTAATGCATGTAGCCAATGCCCTTTTAATCACTGAGTGATTCTTTTCATTTCTGTGCTGTGCATGGCTATGGCACAGCCCAGTTCATTACTGCTGCTGTGGCTTTGCTTCCATTTGATCTGCCACCTGCAGTATCAAACATGTTATTCATTACCACTCCCCTCAGCCCTAGAGGCTGTGGTACGCCTTTATCGCTATTGGATAGCTACAACATGGACTCTTACCTTAGTCACCACCCTACTGTGTAGGCATAGCATTCTACCTAATCAGGTATTAGGGTTAGCAATACATGTACAAATAGTATAGTAGTATATAAATCCCAAGGACAATGCTGGGTAGATTCCCAGTCTAGTCTCTTGGTTTTCTCCAGAACTCGACTACTAAGCCTTCACCACTTCAACTCTTTCCTCAACAGAACAAGTTAGTCTTTTCCTATATTTTTAGCTGATAGTTGTAGTAGAGCCAGTTCAAGTTCCCCTACAGGTTCTGCCGTTTCATGATCTGCCATCCACAGTATCAAACATGTTATTCATTTCCACTCCCCTCAGTCCTAGAGGCTGTGGTACACTCTTATTGCTATTGGATGACTACAACATGGACTCTTACCTTAGCTGTAAACACACAGCTTATATTCTAATCAGATATTAGGGTTAGACAAATATATACAAATACTCTAGTAGTATATAAACCCCAAGGATGACACTAGGTAGATCCCTAGTCTAGTTTCTTGGTTCTCACCAGAAACTTATACTCCCCATGCACTGGGTTAACAGGCTTTGAGATGTCCCTTATCAGGTCTGTCTTGCCTGAGTTTGCCTTAACAAGGTTGACTCCTCTTTGAATCTACCCTCACACAGATGACTCCTCTGTTCTGAGCTTGCATGCTCATCTTTTGCTCTTTAGGCCTCTTTGCTAACCACTACAAGTCCATCCATTAGGTGTTAAGAAGTATAGTAGTAGAATTGGTCCAAGTTCTCATTAGGTTTCTACTGTTTTATTAGACTAGACTCTATTTTACTCTTCTAGGTGAAGGCCTTCAAGAGGACCCAAGGTCAACAGATCTTAGAGTCTATTGAAGTGTGACACTTCATTAGACTAGACTCTTTTCTAGTGACCCCTTCTACTACAGACACACAGATACTAACAAGCGCCAGTGCCCATCCAGTTCCACTATTTCCTTCATCCCTTTATTGTTGGTCACCAATGGGCAGAGCTGAGAGAAGAGCAAGAGCCAGCTGTTTAGGTCTTAAAGGGTGGAGACAAACCCAGAAGTTCTTAATTGAAAGAAACAATTATACCCTTTGAATAATAGAAGAATATGTTGATGACTTCTTGATCATCAAAGACAAAGAAGAACTAAGAAAAGAACAGGCAATTTTGGACACCTTGTTCACAGTTCTAGAGATAGGCCTCTTTATTCAAGAAGTACTACAGATTGAACCAACAGATCCTGAAGATCTATTGCAGCTTTTGAAGCAGATTGAAGAACAACTACATCTTCTCTGGGAATAGACCCATATACAATAAATGTAAATTAATGCCACTTTGATTAAGCAATAATGACATTACCTGAGTATCTCAAAAATGCACTGGATGCCTTAGCAGGATTATCTAAAAATGACCTATCTCAATTAGGCATTCATCTGAAGGAATATCTGGCAGTGCAAGAGCATCTAATGAATAAGATCTCACAAGACAATGAACAGATGTAAGATGAAATGAAACAAATGAAGAAACAAGTAAAAGCAAGAACAGGATCTAAATCTTCCTCCTTGCACATCACTAAGATCATAGCTAATCTAGAAGAATATGATGGAACATAAGAACAAAAGTTTGAAGAATGGTGAATGAAAGCCCAAGTATGGTGAGATGAGAACATAGGAGCTCTTTGTGGAGAAGCTGGAGTTAAAGCCATCCTATCCAGAATGACGAAAGGAGATGCCAGAGCCTTTGCCTGAGCACATCTCAATAAGATCCTCAAAGGAGATACAACAGAATGGCTAGAGTTTAAAAAGCTAGTAGAACTCCATTTCTGTCTCACCAATAAGAAAGAATGGGCACAACAATAGATTAAGAATCTTAAACAAGGAGATAAAATGATCATTGCTCAATATTTCATAAAACTTGAAAATTACTTATCCACTGCAGAATACAATGCAGATCAGGTCTTGTAGATTCTGGAAAGGAACATGAATTAAGAAATGGTCAAATACTTATTTATAAAAGATGGTCACTATAGGGATTGTGCCACTTTCATGCAAAGGGCCAAAGAATATGGGGAATGCCAAGAGCTATTAGGTTTCATTAAATAAGACACAGCCAAAAGAATCTCACATTCCTGAGATCCTAATGCCATGGATGTAGATGTAGTCCAAAAGGGACAAGAAGCACATCAGCCTTTGAAATGCTTCAACTGTGAAGGACCTCATATTGCTTCTAAATGCCTGAAACTAAAAAAGGCATGTGACAAATGCAAATTCCTTAGAGGAGGACATGCCAAATGGTGTTCCACTTCAAGACCATCATGTAACATCTGGAAAATGAGTGCATCTTCTGATACCCCTTCTGATAAAGGAAAAGGACAGGATTGGAGTCACTCCATTGCTGGAATGAACTTCAATGAAGCTAGAGCATGGTTTAAGGATTACGAGAACATTGCTACCAAGTCAGAAAAAGACTAAGGCAACCCATTCAGTCTGGGAGAATGGGGAGCCACAACTGCTATGCTATTCTAGAAATAGAAGAAGACTTATCTTTGCTGTCATGCAGGTCTCATTTAGATAATGAGCTTGGCCAGAATGATACACCAGTGCTTGATTTGCATATAATCAAAACAAGTATAATATTCCCAGAAGTAGTGGAGATTTGAAGCATGCAGCCTTCTACTCCCATGCTTGATCAGAAATGACATGACATATGAAGCATATATCTGGATCTGACAGACACAGATCTTGATGAATTGCTTCTGGAAACTAAAGAAAAAAGTTTCCATTTTCTACACACCATTAATCCCAAGAAGGATATAGTGCTACCGATAAAGATAACTCTGAAAATCAATATACCATTCACTAAAACCATCACCCTCCTAGACTTTGGAGCAAACACAATCTTCATCAATTAACAATTTGCACAGCATCTTCAACTTCCTTTAACCCCTTTACAACATCCCATACCAGTGTATAATGCTGATGGAACATTGAATGCTGCCAGAAAAATAATGCATAATTGTTAGCTTGTTATGGAATATGAAGGTCATTGTGAGAAATTGACAGCTGAGGTCACCAATCTAGGAAAGTTTGAATTCATTCTGGGATATGAGTGGTTATAGCACCACAACCCTGAAATAGATTGGACTTTAGGAAAGGTTAGATTGACGAGATGTCCCCAGCATTGTCAAAATCTCCAACAAGGTGATTTCACTCCAAGCAAGTTTTCACAAATGCTATAAGAAGAACAGCTTGATCAATCATATCAAGTATACCATTGGATTCATCACCAAGAGCAAGTACTGGAAAAGGATAAAGTTCTAGAGTGAGTGCAACCGAAAGAAGTGCCTCCAGAACAATTAGTCCCAAAAGAGTATTATGACTATCTGATGGTATTCTCCAAGAAAGACTCCAAAAGAATGCTGCTTTATAAACCTTGGAACCATGCCATAGAATTAAAAGATGATTTTAAACCAAAGAAAAAAAGGATAATACCCCTTTTGGTAGATAAACAGGAAGAAGTCACAGTGTTCCTAGATGAACAATTGCAAAAAGGCTATATACATCCATCAAAATCACCTCAGACTTTGCCAGTATTCTTTATCCCTAAAAAGGATGGTGGGAAACAAATGGTACAGGATTACTGATATCTCAATGAACAGACCATCAAGAATAACTATCCATTACCCCTTATATTGCAATTAGTCGATAAACTCAAAGATGTTAAATTATTCACCAAAATGAATTTATGATGGGGGTACAATAATATCTGGATCAAAGAAGGAGATGAATGGAAAGCCACTTTTGTATGCTTTCAAGAAGCATATGAACCTCTTATAATGTATTTCAGGCTATGCAACTCCCCTGCCATGTTTCAAGCAATGATAAATGAAATCTTTGCAGACATGGATGATGTCATTGTTGTTTACATTGATGACTTACTCATCTTCACCAAGACAAAAGATCAAGCCAAACATGATTGGATTGTAAAAGAAGTACTCAGAAGATTAAAAAAGAATGATCTTTTTGTAAAAGCACCCAAATGCTGCTTTCATGTCTCAGAAGTCAATTTTCTTGGTATGATTGTAGGAAAAAATGGCATTTCTATGGATCCAAAGAAGGTCAAAGCCATAACTCAATGGCCCACTCCTCACAATCTAAAAGGAGTAAGAAGCTTCCTAGGGTTAGCAAACTTCTATCACCAATTTATTTTAAATTTCTCCCAAGTGGCCAGACCACTTAATAATCTACTAAAGAAGGAAACTCTGTTTGAATGGGAAATCCTACAACAAGAAGTGTTTGACACACTTAAAACAGCCTTCATAACAGCCCCCATATTAGCTTATCCCAATATAGATTGTGAATTTCAGCTAGAAGCTAATGTGTTAGATTATGCCGTGGAAGCAGTGCTCTCAATAAAGAAAGAAGACAAATGGCATCCTGTTGCTTATCCATCCCATAGCATGCAACCAGCCAAAAGAAATTACCCCATCTCTGATAAAGAAATGTTGTCAGTAATTAAAGCATTGGAGGAATGGAGACATTATCTCAAAAGAGCTAGATTTCCTGTGGAGGTATGAAATGATCATCAAAACCTTCAATAGTATCAAACAAGACAAGATCTTAATCATTGACAAGCTAGATGGGCACAATATCTATCAAGATTCAATCTTAAATGGATTTATAAGCCCAGAGCATCCATGGGAAAAGCTAATGCCCTCTCTAGAAGAGAAGATCACACTATTGGAGTAAAAGATGACAATAAAGGAATTTTGGTAATTCCGTCAGAGCAGATTGGACAAATGGAGTTAGACACTCCACTTCTCATCTCTGATGAAGGTGAATGACTAAACAAAACCATATTCAATGAGCTTTGTAAGCTTAACAAAAAAGATACCATCTACTTGAGCTGAAAGCATTTCCTGGTTGAAGGAGAAGATGGTTTATTACATGATCCCTGAAGTCACATATACATCCCTGATTCAGCTATAATCAAAATGGACATTCTGTGGATGTTCCATGACTCTCCAATAGCAGGTCATGCTGAATATGAGAAAACATTAGAATTGATTTCTAGATTCTATTAGTGGCCTGGAATTTCCACCTTTGTACAAGAATATGTTAGTTATTGTGAGTGATGCCAGAGATTCAAGGGAACAAATCAACCTCCAGGAGGGCTACTGGTACCCTTCCCTATCCCTGAAACTTCTTGAAGTCACATCTCTGCCAATTTTATCACTGATCTTCCAAAATCTCATTCATTTGATGCTATTCTAACAGTTATGGATCAATTCTCAAAAGAAGTTGAACTTATTCCTTGCACCAAGCAGTGTAGTGCCTTAGACACAGCATAACTATTCCTTAATCATGTGTGAAAGCATCATGGCCTTCCCTCATCCATTGTTTCAGACAGAGGTTTCCAATTTGCTGCACAAGTAATGACTGAGATTAATTGATCTTTGAAGATCAAGACAAAACTCAGTACTGCTTTTCATCCACAAACTGACAGACAATCTAAGATTGTTAATAAAGAAGTGCAAAAATTCTTACAAATTTTCTGTTTGGAAAAACAGGACCAATGGGCAGACTGGTTAGCTATTGCACAGTTTTCCATTAATTCCAAACAACATGCCTCTATGAGGAAAGTGCCATTTGAGGTTACAAAGTCATATAACCCTAGAATAGGAATTGAACCTCTTTAAATGGATAAAGTGCCTGCTGCCATAAGATTCACTACTGATATGGCCACCATGTTAGACCAAGTAAAACAAAATATGAAGGCAGCCCAGGCACATCAAAAGAAATATGCAGATCAATCATGAAGTGCAGCCCCTGAATACAATATTGGCCAAAAAGTTTAATTATCTATAAAAAATCTCCATTTGACACATACCTCAAAGAAGCTATCAGAACAATGGTTAGGTCCATTTGAAATTACTAAGCTAATGGGAACCAATGCAGTAGAATTGAAACTTCCCTGCTCAATGTGCATCCATCCAGTTGTCAACATCTCCCACACTAAACCTTACAAGGAATGCCTTGAAGGACAGCCCATAGATTGGCCTGAATCTGTTAAAGTTACAGAAGATAGAAACAATAAATGGGAAGTTGATTTCACTGTGGACAGCAGATATCAGTAATGCCAACTAGAATATCTGGTATACTGGAAAGGTTATGACAAAACTGATCAAACTTGGAAGCCACACTCCAACCTTACTAATGCCAAAGAGGCCATTTCTGACTTCTATCACAATCACCCCTTAGCTCCGTAAGCCCTTACCATTGATCCTGAGCAGTTTCTCTTCCTATTCCAAAAACGACCTGAAAATGTCACTGAAGTTGCTTCTAATTGTCTCTCCTTTGATCATTTGGACAATGATCTTTAGAAGGGGGGTAGTGTGATGATCCTTGCCATATCATATATGGTTGACTCTTCATTGCAATGAACTTGACATATACTTTTTTCTTGATCTTATCTTATCTTTTTCCTTTCCTTTCAATCTGATCATGCTTATCTTCTGCTCTTCTTCCTAATCAGATCTAAACCCTTTTGGCTATTCTTTCACATGGTCATTACCATGTTCTTCTAATCTTCTAATGCATGTAGCCAACACCCTTTTAATCACTGTGTGATTCTTTTCATTTCCATGCTGTGCACAGCTATGGCACAGCCCATTTAATTACTGCTACTGTGGCTTCTCTTCCATTTGATCTGCCACCTGCAGTATCAAATATGTTATTCATTTCCACTTCCCTCAGCTCTAAAGACTGTGGTACACTTTTATTGCTATTGGATGGCTACAACATGGACTCTTACCTTAGCTGTAAACACACAGCTTATATTCTAATCAGATGTTAGGGTTAGAAAAATATGTACAAATACTCTAGTAGTATATAAACCCCAAGGATGACACTAGGTAGATCCCTAGTCTAGTTTCTTGGTTCTCACCAGAAACTTATACTCCCCATGCACTGGGTTAACAGGCTTTGAGATGTCTCTTATTAGGTCTGTTTTGCCTGAGTTTGCCTTAACAAGGTTGACTCTTCTTTGAGTCTACCCTCACACAGATGACTCCTCTGTTCTAAGCTTGCATGCTCATCTTTTGCTCTTTAGGCCTCTTTGCTAACTGCTACAAGTCCATCCATTAGGTGTTAAAAAGTATAGTAGTAGAATTGGTCCAAGTTCTCATTAGGTTTCTGCCATTTCATCCACCACTTCTACCACTTCCATGCTCCCTCATACACACTGCCCATGGTGCCCACCATACCCATTACACTACAATGCCCTCTCCATTTGTCCCAACAATTGCACCCACCACTTCTACTGCCCCATCACTTTCACTGCCCTATCATTCCCACTGCTCCCACTGCTCCCTTCACTTCCACCACCCAACACACCTGCTGCTCTTACCACACCACAATAATGACCCTTTACCTCTGCCCTACCCACCTCCCTTCCATACCACCAGGCTGAGTGAGCAGTCGATCCAAAGTCACCATCAGTGCTTCACATACAATGCAACTACTGTTATCATCTACCCTGGCAAGAAGGTTAAAGTGACTGCCACCACCACTCATGCACTCCCTCACCCACACATTGTCCCCCTAAGCCACCTCCATCATCACCACATGCCTTCATCCACTCCCCTATACACAAGTGAAGGTGATCCACTGATAGATCACCAGAAATGAGGTCAGTCTGCCCAGTCTGCCTTGGACACCACCCTCACAGAATTTTCAAATGCAACAATCTGAAGACATGGGATGGCTCTGCTACACATGCCTAACAATTCAGCAATGGGCATCTTATCAACCCCAATAGCACAGTGCTATGTAGTAACTGGCAGTGCCCAAATGGCTGCTCCTGCCCCCATAAATCAGCCAAGCACAGCTGCTCAGGCTGTGGCAAAGGGGACCATGGAGCTTAGAAATGCCATTGAGCACAGGGCTGCACAAGCCAAAACACCCTATGACCCCAAAGTCTGGTCCATGCACCTTATTTCCACTGGCCTTGTCAAACAATATCTGCACATATCCAATGTACTTCACTTTGGTTTCCATGCAGATCTACCACCTCTTAATCAAACTTTCTCCCCCTCTAATCACCCTTCAATTTCAATGCACCTATTGTACTTTAATGAGATCATACAAAAAGAGTTTGACAGAAACAGATACATTGGCCCTTTTACAGCCAATACCATAGAGAATGTACTTGGACATTTCCAAATGGCCCCCCTCTCCCTTGTGCCAAAACCAGGCAAACCAAACAGATACCACCTAGTCCAAAACCTTTCCTTTCCCCACTCCCTTAAACCAGTTCCTTCCATTAACTTCTTAGTCAACCCAAACAATTTCCCCTCCCATTATAGTACATTCCACATAGTTTCCATCATACTCTTCTCTCTTCTCCAAGGCTCACAGGGAGCTGTCCATGATGTAGCTGAGGCCTATTGAACCATTCCCTTACATCCCTTACAATGGCATGCCTTAGTCATCTGCCTATTGGACTCACTATTTGCAATTGATACTGCCTTATGTTTTGGTTTTGGCCCCTCTGGAGGTATCTATAGCAGCATAGAAGCAGCAGGTGCTGACATACTCTGTTCAGAAGGCATAGGCCCCATCCTACAATGGATCAATGACCATCTCTTTATCCACATCCCCAAAAACCACCTTAAGTTCTACAATAAACACCACACTAGGGTTGCCCAGTGCATTCATGAATCTGGAGGTCATGTAACCCAAAAGGAGCAATCCTGATTCTGTGGAGCAACATGGCCAAATGGCCAGGCTGAAGAATTTGATGATGACCATACACATCACCTATAAGACTTCTCAGCTCATTCTTCTTGCACCCCCAATGAGGCTGACTTTACATATACCATCAACAACATTAACTGTATCTCCTCCCCTTTAGGCATCCCCTGGGAACCCTCCAAGGACATTCCATTCTCCTCATCCCCCACCTTCATCAGTCTCATATGAAACCTTGAACAGCACACTGTGAGCCTTGTTAAAAACAAGCAGCTCAAATATATCAATGCAATCCTCCAATAGAACCAAACATGCATCTACACCCTTGATGACACACAAGGCATCTTCAGCAAACTACAACATGCCACACTTGTAATACCTTATGGCTGATCATATCTAGCCAACCTGGAGGCCATGCTCAGCATTTTTGGCAACTCCCCTTTTCTCCCATGCACTCCCCCACAAGGCACCTAGGAGGACATCATGTGGTGGCTCACAACACTTCAAACACCACCACCACCATGACCCATACCCACCCCAGAGCCTATCCTTGACCTCTTTGCATTTGCAGATGCAAGCTCCTTAGTTGGCATCACCATCACCATCAGCAACCAATGATGCACATGGCCCCTGGCCCCTCACTGGCAAGAATCCAACTGTGACATTGCATGGGCTGAGAATGTTGCACTTGAACTCATCCTACTCCACCTTTTGCATGAAGGACTCACCAGCATGCATCTCAAAATATCTGAAGACAACATGGTTGTCATCAATGGATGGCACCATGGCCACAGCCACAACCATGCAGTCAATGATAACTTTAAATGCATTCATGCTGCACTGGATCTTAGCAAATGCATCCTCCATCCACAATACATCCACACTGACAGCAATCCAGCAGACTCCATTTCGCATGGCATACACCCCCCTCTATATCTCATCCTCCCAGATATTCCCATCCCCCACCCCCTCCATCCCCTTCTCATCAACCATGATGGCTTGACCCCCACCTAAAAACAGAGCTTCACATCCCACTCTAATACACACTGCTTTAGTCAACATAGCAATAACCACCACACACACCAGCCCAGCATCCACAGCCAACTCATCCATAGCATTATGGCCCCCTTGCCCTGCTAAAGACCACCTTCTTCTTTGGCAGCCAGTGACTTCTCTCTCCCTCCCTCACTCTTTATCCACTAACAACACACAGCACCTTTATCAAATCATATCACATGCTTGGATGCCCTCAACCAAGGAGTCTTATGGTTTGGGCCTTCTTGCCTTCCACTCCTTCTGTGACTTCAAAAATATTCCTGAAGCTGACCATGCACCAGCTTCAACTGATCTCATGTCCACTTTCATTTTCATGCTCATCAGGACCTACTCTGGCACAGCAATATCCAACTATATGAGTGCCATGCATGCCTGGCACACTATGCACAGCCTCCCCTAGCAAATCAATGGCAGCAAGCAAGATGCCCTCCTTCATGCAGCCAAAGCACTTACCCAACCCTTCTCCAAGTGTCCCTCATGTGACCCCCTCATCATCGCTGACATCATCCACATTCATGACCACCTCACCCTCTCCCAATCCCTGCATGTTACTGTCTATGCATGTCTGATCACCACTTTTTTTTCCATCACACAAACTGGGGAATTCACCATACCAATAGTCAATGCTTTCAATCCCAACTTCCATGTCACACATGCACACATCAGTGTTCAACATGACTGGAACAACCTAGAGATTACCAATTTCCATCTACCACATACCAAATGCTCAATGGCAGGGAAGGATGTCAATTGAGCAGCCCAAGAAGGCACAGTAGACCCAAGGGCTGCACTCAAGAATCACTTTGCAGTCAATGAGACCCCACCCTCCATGCATCTTTTCACCTACCACACCAAAAAAGGCCACACACCTCTAACTTGCAACAAATTCCTTGCAATCATAGACAGTGCATCCTATACTGGTGGAGGTCCCCCAATCAAGAAAGGTCACAGCATACGCATAGGAGCAACACTCAAGTACCTACTATGCAATGTCCCATTCAATGTTGTCAAGGTTAAAGGCCAGTGGGCCAGTGATGCTTTCATCATCTACCTACATAAGCATGCACAAATTCTCACACCATACATACAAGCCAAACCAAACCTTCATGCCTCCTTCTTGCAATATACACTGCCACCAACCCACCATTGACACTAGCCATTACCCATCTATATCTCCTTGCCTATCTCCTCCTTCTAACACTTGGATGAGTCTGCCCCACTACCATCACATTATTGTTACTCCTAACACTTGGGATTCACAGCTCAAGGTTGGACTCCATGTTTTGGGCCAAAAAGCACCCCATACTTTTGCCCACTATCCCCCATGTACCTACCACTCTCCCTTGTACATATGTACAGTAATCACACTGCTACCATCTTGTATAGTGACATTCAAAGACTTTGCTCCAAGTGTTGTTCTATCCTTCCCAAAGCTATGGGAGGTCATCCCTGCAAGCTTTCTTCTACCAACATTTGCCATGCCCAATATCTTATCACCTCTAGCAAAGCTGAAAATGCTGTTCAAGTGACCAAAGCCCTCACCAACATCATAAACCAACCCCTCTCTGCCAGTACAGTCCATCTTTACTTGAAAAAGTCTGGTATGAAGGCTGTGGTCAAGTTCAAATGTCCCATTCTCTCTACTAAACATTGTAAGTAAAACAGCAGAAATCCAATGAGAACTTGGACCAGTACTACTATTATACTTCTCAACACTTAATGGATGGACTCGTAGTGATTAGCAAAGAGGCCTGAGGAGTAAAAGATGAGCATGCAAGCTCAGAACAGAGGAGTTGTCCATGTGAAGGTAGACTTGGAGGATGAGTCAACCTGGTGAAGGCAAACTCAGGCAAGACAGACCAAATGAGGGACATCTCAAAGCCTATTAATTCAGTGCAGTGGGAAGTATGAGTTTCTGAAGAAGACCCAAGAGACTAGACTAGAGATCTACCCAGCATCATTCTTGGGGTTTATATACTACTAGAGTATTTGTATGTGTTTGTCTAACCCTAATACCTGATTAGGATATATGCTGTGTATCTACAACTAAGGTAAAAGTCCATGTTGTAGCTATTCAATAGCAATAAAAGTGTACCACAGCCTCTAGGGCTAAGAGGAGTGGAAATAAATAACACATTTGATACTGCAGGTGGCAAATCAAATGGAAGAGAAGCTGCAGCAGTGGTAATTAAGTGGGCTATGCCATAGCCATGCATAGCACAGAAATAAAAAGAATCACATGGTGATTAAAAGAGCATTGGCTACATGCATTAGAAGATCAGAAAGACATGGTGATTACCATGTGATGGAATAGCCTAAAGGGTTTAGATCTGATCAGGAAGAAGAGCAGAAGATAAGCACAATTAGACAAGAGGAAAAAGAAGATAAGATAAGATCAATGAAAAATATTCACTAAGTCTGTTGCAATGAAGAGACTGTACACAATACAGCAAGGATTGTCACAGTAAGGCTCATTTGAACTTTGCTTATGCTCACAAGAATTGGACTCTGGAGGATTGAAAAAAGGTGATATGGTCAGATAAAATCAAAATCAATCATCTAGGGTCAGATAGGTGCAAATGGATATGGAAAAAGGCAGATAAGTGTGATGATCCTTGCCATCTCATATATGGTCTCTGGTAGACTCTTCATTGCAACGGACTTAGCATATACTTTTTGCTTGATCTTATCTTATCGCTTCATGACTAATCTGATTGTGCTTATCTTCTGCTCTTCTTCCCGATCAGATCTATCTCCATTTGGCTATTCTTTAACACGGTCATTACCATGTCCCTTCTAGACTTCTAATGCATGTAGCCAACGCCCTTTTAATCACCAAGTGATTCTTTTCATTTCCATGCTGTGCATGGCTATGGCACAGCCCAATTCATTACCGCTGCTGCAGCTTCACTTCCATTTGATCTGCCACCCGCAGTATCAAATGTGTTATTTATTTCCGCTCCCCTCTGCCCTAGAGGCTGTGGTATGCCTTTATCGCTATTGGATAGCTACAACATGGACTCTTACCTCAGTCGTATCCCTACTATGTAGGCATAGCATTCTACCTAATCAGGTATTAGGGTTAGCAATACATGTACAAATAGTATAGTAGTATATAAACCCCAAGGACAACGCTGGGTAGATCCCCAGTCTAGTCTCTTGGTCTTCTCCAGAACTCAACTACTAAGCCTTCGCCACTTCAACTCTTTCCTCAACAGAACAAGTTAGTCTTTTCCTATATTTTTTTAGCTGATAGTTGTAGTAGAGCCGGTTCAAGTTCCCCTACGGGTTCTGCCATTTCAGTAAGAGCCTCAGTGAAAGGCTGGTACAAGGAACCCTCAAGTTTGATGGTGGTTCCTTAATGATGTGGGGCTATATAACTTAGAAGGGGGTGGGACTTGCTGTGACGATCCTTGCCGTCTCGAATACGGTCTCTGGTAGACTCTTCATCGCAACGGACTTAGCATATACTTTTTGCTTGATCTTATCTTATCGTTTCATGACTAATCTGATCATGCTTATCTTCTGCTCTTTTTCCCAATCAGATCTATCTCCATTTGGCTATTCTTTGACACGGTCATTACCGTGTTCCTTCTAGACTTCTAACGCGTGTAACCAACGCCATTTTAATCACTGAGTGATTCTTTTCATTTCCATGCTGTGCATGGATATGGCATAGCCCAGTTCATTACCGCTGCTGCGGCTTCTCTTCCATTTGATCTGCCACCTGCAGTATCAAACATGTTATTCATTTCCGTTCCCCTCAGCCCTAGAGGCTGTGGTACGCCTTTATCGCTATTGGATAACTACAACATGGACTCTTACCTTAGTCACATCCCTACTGCATAGGCATAGCATTCTACCTAAACAGGTATTAGGGTTAGACAAACATGTACAAATAGTATAGTAGTATATAAATCCAAGGACGACGCTGGGTAGATCCCCAGTCTAGTCTCTTGGTTTTCTCCAGAACTCGACTACTAAGCCACTTCGCCACCTCAAACTCTTTCCTCAATAGAACGAGTTAGTAGTCCCTTCTTTTTTAGCTGATAGTTGTAGTAGAGCCGGTTCAAGTTCCCAAGAGGGTTCTGCCGTTTCATTAGACTAGACTCTTATTCTTTCTAGTGACCCCCTCTACTACAGGACCAGTACTAACGAGTGCTAGTGTCCTTCCCCCAGTTCCACCACTCCCTTCGTCCCTTCATCGTCGGTCGCCAACGGGCAGAGCCGAGAGAGGGGCAAGAATAGGCCGCTCAGGTCCCAGACGGTGGGAACAGATCCGTCTCGCCAGCCACTGCCTTCTTACAAGAGTTAGAAGGTTCTTTACCAGGCTTCCCCCATCGGAATTCAATTGTGAGAGATACAATCAACGGAGACGTAAGATCAGAGAACGGCTGCGAAGAGAGTACATCGCCAGCCACCGACATGAAGGAAGAGGACATAGTCGTTCCCCTTATAGTATCCACCCCTACAAAAGAAGAGAGAGAAGAAGACAGCCCCGACCTCCTCCTTCCTCCTACCCCCGACCCGAACGACTGCAGCCCGGGTCCGAGTATTATAGATGTCGCCAATCGGTTACCACTGCGTCGGCTGCCCTCAGAAGAAGAGAGGGGATTTTACGCTTTAGCTTCGATGATACAGGCCAATTTCTATAGTCGGACCTTCAACCTTCCCAAAAGAAGAAGATCGGAAGGCTGGTCGGAGTACGAGTTTGAGGAAGCACCTGCAGCACCGCCACCACCTAAAAAAAGGCAACGCCGGCAATATCGGCAGGAGATAAAGAGGGGAATAGAAAGAGGCAGTAGGATCGGATTACAAGATATCCCACAGC